>CAMOHE010053525.1:9251-54251 GCA_946598075.1 Artocarpus hirsutus
TTTAGAATAATTAAAAATCATCAAAAAGTAATTAACACAAGGTTTCCATAAAGTAATCAAATTAAGTTTAAAACACTTATCATGGCACACTAATTCACCATTTAACATTCTAATTCTATTTAATTAACTTCGGGGTGTTACAGCAACGACACAGGGACTCTAATTCTTTAGGGCACAGGAACGTAGAGGCAACAATCTAGAAGGACGCAAGGGCACAAAGATGAGATTTGTTGAGGGAGTAGGCAAAGGGAGTTAATTTTCAAGTGTGATACGTTAGGGTATTTCTCGTTAGGGAACGTTGCAGAGGAAGGACTGGTGGTAAGCAGTTTTGCTTTTGTGTGTGTGTATCTGTGTGTGGGAGCCATTAGGGTATTGCTCTTTGGAGCAGAAAAAGACAATATTGTGGAGAATAAGAGCAAAGATTTAACATACCTACATCTACAGAGAAGAGAGATAACTCACTAGTATGAAGCATTATCAGTGGGCACCATATAAATACAATTTTAATTATAAAATAGGAAAGTTGTTGAAGATTATCGTATCCCCTAAAATGCATACATTTCTTAGTTTCAAAATAAACACAAATAAATTAAAAACTATTAATAAAGGTAGCTATATTGAAAAGTTAGCATTCATTAACATGCGTTGTTAGATGGAGCTTTTAGAGATTCAAACATAGACCGTAATAAAAGGAAACATTATGGGGTGATGGAAGAAAACAATTATAGAAGAAAGAGTGAGGCAAGGAGGGAGACGGTTAGTGTAGTGGTTGGTGTGCGTAATGAGATCAGGAAAAATGGCTGGAAATTAAAGAAAACGGGATTGGGTGGTTGTTTTTTATTAAAGAGATTATAAACATTTATTTTTTAATTTTTTTTAATTTTTACAAGAAAACAAAAATTGAGGGGGATAAAAAAAAATGTCAATGCGAGAAGTTTGTGTTTGAGGAGAGGAGAGGACAGTTTGGCGCAAGGTGCAAGGACAACAATGGTTAGGGCTAGGTCGCAAGTACACATTACCAGAAAAAAGAGGTTGGTAGCTTTTTAAATTTTTTTTTTTAAGTGGCAAACCAAATTTTCAGGCTCAAAATTTTGGAGCCAAGCTGTCATCGGGACTTTTTTGGTCAAAGCATACCAGCTACTCTCCCAAGTGGGATGCTTCGTGCCCTCATGTACGGACGCGTACTGGGGTCAGTAATATGAAAGTTGCTGCGAGGCCCAACTATTAAAGTACCGAAGCCAGTTGTTATAGTGGCGTCGGTATTTTAAAATATTACGGACGTACAAGCGACGTCGATAAAATATGATGTCGTTTATGCACGCTTTTCTTGTAGTGATACAAAGACGACAAACACCAAAAGCACAAAAACACACGAATATTCTCTTTGTAGGAAACACTAGGGTACACCTGCAACAAGAAGAGAGGATAAAAGAAATAAAATAAAATAAAATAAGATAAGAAGACAGAACATATAATAAAAAGATTTTATATGGTTTAATAATATGTCTACAAGCCAACAAAATATGAGAAGAGAGAAAACCAACTAGTATGGAAGCACTATCATTGTGCAAATACGAGTTACAATGATATAATAATATTATCCAATAAGATCGTCAAGTTAGTCAAATTTCACAAAGTCAAGATAAATATAATGAAGTTCAAACAATTGCCAGCTCCTGTCCCTAATATTGCCGTGCTCGGGGTTATGCTTCCTGAAAGATAGAATCATAGTCTGTTGAATATTCTTGGATATTTCGCGTACAAGTATTTCCGTTCTCATTTTTTCTTAACTTTGTGAGCAAGGAGATTTGAAATGAAGAAGGGTATGGAATTACTTATAGACCAAGTTGGCTATGACTTTAATTCTTCCAGATTAAGAGTACTAAAACGTAACTCATACATTGGATTCATGTCTATGGTGTTTCCAAAGTTTGTTAAAACCGTAAGCTAGAACGAAAAATAGTATAACATATGAGAGAAAATACTATAAAAAGGTTATCGGTTTTATCAGTAGGAACCGTAAAATTGTTGTGCCAACAGTGCTCTCAAAACACCTTAGTTATCTCAAGAAAAGCAAGACAATTTTGAATCTCAGAGCTACAATGCTAATTACTCCAGAGGAATACGGGAAAGAAACTCTTGGATAGAAAAAGAAATTCCTTTACAAAATGTATTTTACTTTGTTTATCAGCAGTGAACAATTGGATTGCATATTAAACGCACAATAATGTATACTATTAACAGCTAAACAATATAGTATTTCCGTGATAATTGTTTAAAATAGTAAGTTATTATAATCCATAGTGGCAGTTGAAATGTCTCTGTCAGTTTTGCTAGCTTTCCAGAAATTTAGCCTTATATGGTTAAATAAATTAATCACAGATTCTTGCCAAAAAACTTGTATTAAAAAATTATATATGATTAGGTAACTAATGACGAGTTTTTTCATATTTGTATATATACATATCATAATCATCTCAATTTCTTATCAAACTAAGCCTCAACTCGAGATCAAAAGGAACCCCACAAAAATGTTAGCATTATCTCCTCTGTTTTCAACAAATATTTCATATTGGCCCTTAGAAGATCCCATAGGCCATGATGACCAAAACTATTTGCGCAGAGACAGAGAGCCTGCTAATTCAGACCAATCTGTATTTCTAAACAGCTTCCCAGCTTCACCGTCGTCTGATCACAGATTGCAGGCTAAGCTTGATTGTTCGGCTATCCCGACCACTTCGACAGCAATTCGCAGTTATCTCAGCATGGCCGTCAAGAAGTTTAACCACAATGCTAGTGAGCGTGACCGGCGCAAGAAGATAAACTACTTGTACTCCTCTCTTCGTGCGCTACTTCCAGCTTCAGATCACACGGTACTGGGTTTTTACTCTATTATTTTGTGCACTTTTCTCCGTTTGTTTTGTTTTCAAAGAATAAAGTCCTGAGATCAAATGGAAAATTGAACAGTTTAGAATGGATTTTTAATGTTGTTGGGGCTAGTTTATTGAGAATTAGGCACAATAGATTTAAAATAGTATGAAACTTGTTAATATAAATGTTATAACTGATTGCATAAAGGGATGATTTAGTTCATCTCAGATTAACTAGCCATTATCCTAGAATTCAAACTTGGTAAGATTTTAATTAGAAAAAAAAATGAAAAAGAGCCTGCGTTAAGAGCTGCAATTACGGAGACAAATATTAGAAAAGAAAGAAAAATTACTTGTAGCAATTATGAGAGTAATTAAAGTGTGCTTCAGAGTCACCAATCACCTCTGAGGCATAAATAATAATTAATGGTCAATGGTATATAGCATATTAGAATTTAAGCTTGGAATATTTCATTCAGAAAAAAAAAAAGGAAATTACTTTTGTTATGAGTTGCAATTGTGAGATTAATTAAAGAGTACTTAAGAGTCGTTGATCCCCTTTGAGATACAAGTTAATTTTAACGTGTGCCATCAACTATTAGATGCTACAATAGTATAACAAAATTTTTAATAGTAATATTAATTAACATGCATGCTTTGATATATTTACTGTTACACAGAAAAAATTGAGCATTCCAAATACAGTTTCACGCGTGTTAAAATACATTCCGGAACTACAACAAGAAGTTGAGGGACTGATTAGAAAGAGGGAAGAGCTTTTATTATCAATAACTAATTCAAGGCAGCTACAAGGGAACCTCCAAGTTGGTCAAGAAAGTAATAACCCAATAAAAAGCATATCTCCCATTTCATTATCATCTGTTTCAGCGAGTCAACTTAATAATAAAGAAGTTGCAGTTCAAATTTCCACAAATAAGGCCAACAAGAGCCCATTATCTGAAATATTGCATAATTTGGAGAAAGATGGACTTCAATTGCTAAATGCCTCTTCCTTTGAGTCGTTTGGTGGGATGGTATTCCATAATTTACATCTTCAGGTACATTTGAGTTTCTCTCAATTTTTCGGACTATTTATTATTTTTATGGTGTTTAGATATTATTATATATTGTTGTAATTTTTATTTATATGTGCATCTGTATCATGCAAACCCATGCAGGTTGAAGGGTCATATTGTTTCGAATTTGGTACTATAGGAGAGAAGCTCATCTCTTTGTACAACAATAAGGAGGAATTGCTTTTATAAAATATACCCACTTGAAAGTATCTTTAGAGTTCTTCTGTGATGTGATACGTCTTGAAATTAATACTTGGTGTGGCCTTAAGCGACAAACGAGCACAATCGCTTAAATTCGGTTTATCAAAATTCAAAAATATGGCCAAAAAAATTATTGTGCTTGTCTTGTATTTACCAAAATTTTCAAAAAGTAGCTAGGTATCCTAAGAGAGTAGAGATATGCGAGGTTGGGTTCGTGTCCAACTGTGACTTTATCGCTCTTTACTAATACTAGTTGGTAGATGGTGCCATGCAAGTGCGTATTTAATTTCGTTGAAATACTTTGATATGTGGATGCATTTGCTTCGTAAAAAGAATAAATATTCAAATAAAACATATATATCTAGCTTAAAAAATAATAATAACAACAACAACAATAATAATAATTACAAAAAAGAGTAAAATTTAGTTGCAGAAGCTCCAAAACCGTTAAAAAAATAAAGGAAAGATGATGATTTTCCATGTATGAATTATCATCCTCCAGTACCATTGCAATTGATGTGTTCGTGGGCCACAAGAACTGAATATTTACTTGCGTATAAATCGGAGTGAGTAGGATTCATAACGAAGAATTGGATGAAGGATAAGTTATTTACTAAATTACATCTTTCGAAAGCAGAGTCCCTTCTATCTCAAGATTAAAAGAGCAAATAAACATGGTAGTGACATTGTTTTCCAATCTTGATAAGTAAACATATCATTGGTTGATTGCTGTTGCGGTGTACCTTTTCTCTTCAATGGCTAGCGATAGTGACAAAGCCAGGAAATTTTGTAAGGGGGAGCTAATAATTATAACAAAAAATTGACTCAAATCAACAATTATCAATATACTATAATTATCTCGAATGAGTTTCGTGCCTTGAAGATGTAGTATAACCTCATTATCAAGGCTATTGAAAATGTCTTTCTCAATATATAAAAGTAAAGTACCATTCGTAAACTAATCTCAAATTCGACTCCATATTCAATCTTTCACAATAATCATAGTAGAAAATACTCTCTCCACAATAACAATGACGACAGGTAAAATGCTAATTTTAAAAGTCGATAAACTAATAGATACATGATATACTTTCTTGTTTGAGCTTTTTTTTTTTTTTTTTGGGTGTAAGATCACTAATACCTTTCAAGCCCAAGAGCTGATCATGATCTCTTACATCAACAATGCTAGTTTCAAGTTTATCATCGAGTGTCAAGAGCTCTATAGCAGAAAAATCTTCCAAATAATACTAAAAAAAATTCCATAACCTTTTTCCTATCATAAGCTGAGAAACAATGGCCCCATTTGATTTTGTTCTCAGATTTTTGAAAATATTTTTGTATGTTTTTTAAGGCAAAAATTTTAAAACACTCTTAGCACAATTCCTAAAACATTTTTATTTCCCAAAACAAATCTATTTTTACCTATTTTAAAAACAATACCAAACTGCCCCAATATTTTAGACTTAAACATGCTATACACAGAAGGAAGTTGGTATTTACCTCGCTAAAGTGGCCATTCAACTCTTGAAGTAGCATATCGGTAATGGAATAAAATAACTCCACACGAAAGTGATGCATATTTATGATTGCTTGAACTTTACATCCTGATCGGCCTCAGGTTATAAATGTTTCTTTTATGTTTGGAACAACTATGTTTTGCTTGCCAAAAATATTGGATACTTGATCAAAAAAAGAATCCTATCCATTGTCCGTTATCTTTTGCAGTCGTTGCTTGCAAGTTTTCACCAAATCCATTGCATTTGTATTATCTTGATCTTTTCTTCAAAGTGCTTTTCACAGTTCATTTGTGGTGCCTAACAATTTTTTCATCAAATGCATACTAAATACAAAATCAAATGATAGCATCAATTCTAGTAAATTATTTGCGTCCAAATAAAAATAGAAAGAAGTAAAGAAGATTACCAATCAAAAAAATGCAAATGATACAGTGATTCTTCTAATTGTTGTAGGTGTTGAAAACAAATGCGGAACGAAATTTTAAAATTTTTTTAAATAAAAGCTTTTTCAAAAGAATGTGATAGCATCAATTCTAGTAAATTATTTGCTTCCAAATAAAAATAGAAAGAAGTAAAGAAGATTACCAATCAAAAAAATGCAAATGATGCAGTGATTCTTCTAATTGTTGTGGGTGTTGAAAACAAGTGCGGAACGAAATTTTAAAATTTTTTTAAATAAAACTTTTTCAAAAGAATGAGTTAGACATGTCATGTATTATAAATTAATCAAAGATCTTTGTATCTCAGCGAATTGGAAACCACACTTTTGATAGAACTTTGTTTGACAGAATTGTTACTTAAAAAACGCATCTGGAAGAGCCTCAACTAACTGGTTTTCTTTGTTATTCTCTTTCAACTACCAGAATGTGAGTGGGCATACGTCGATCAATTCTCTTTTTGGTAATGTCTCCTTCTAACCAAAAAAGAAAACCAAGAACTATAGTTCTTAATGTTGACCAATAATTATATGGGAGTTTCAAGTGATCTAATTGACAGTAGAAACATGTTTCCTGCTTATAGTGGTTGGTAGGAAAATCATTCTAATCAAATAGGCCTTCAAAATACGTCCTTAGGTCAAAATCCCACAACAAAATGCTTAAGACGTGCTTGTTGATGGGACACCACTAGTCGACCAAAACCTATGTATACCAGACCACATGCTATTCTGAGCTGGCCTAGTACAGCTCTCTTCCTGCTCTAGTTCATCGACCCAATTCACCATCAGTTCGGTTTTGATCCTTGATTAGATAATTATAGATTTTGTTTAACCTAGGAATATTTCATAGGGCCTAAAATTTCATTTAAACAATCCAATGCAGAAGTTTTCTGATCAAAACAGTCATATGTTGAATATCCCATGTCAAACTAAATACGTACAAATAATTCAACATGTTTATTTTAAATTAATTCAATCAATAAACTAACATGAAATATTACAATCCAATCAACCCAACATAAAATTAACATAAGCTCTCAATTTGTAGGAAAAACACACTGTATCATTATAAGAAAATATGTAAACTAGCAAAAGAGACCTGATAACGCATACGGGTCAAGCTACTATAATTATAAAATGACATGTTCGCAACATGCTGATTTTATAATTATCAACTCTATGGCTATTTTACTAAAAAATTAGAGCATACTCTTGAACTATATACTAGATTATGAAACTCCAATAAGCTTTTCGTCTATGACATTTCACGATGTGCAACACTCTTATAGGATATCCATAATTTATTTAAGGATAATTTTTTTTATCTTCTTGATCATATTTATCTTATGTTTCATTATCTCACTGTTGGAATACTTACTATTTAACCAACACAAAATAGTAAACTATTTGATTACACTAAGGGTGGCAAATAAACGGGTTGGCGGGTTGGGTTCGTGTCGGGTTGGAGTTAATTTTTACAAAAATAGGTCGACACTAACCCGACCCGTGACACAAACGGGTTGAGATTTCTCAATCCGAACATGTCCCATTTTGATACGGGTTGACATGAGCACGACCTGTGTCAACCCGTTTCTTATGCACAGTGTCAAAAAATACAACCCGCGACCCGTTTTTGACCCGTAACCTGATTGTAACCTGCAAGCCAGCTGCGACCTGCCTATATTAAAATATATAATATTAAAAAAAAATAAAATTAGAAGAGTTTTATACCACTTCAGCAAGAAGATGAGTGATAAGAGAAGCATGGTTTGATCTTTTAAGGGCTTATATTATATATATGAAATAATATTAATTTTTTAAAATTTAATTAATTAAATACGGGTCATTTTCGTGTCAGATGGGTTGGCCCGAACACGACCTGTTTTTTGACGGGTCAGTTTCGGGTCGACATTAAAATGACCCGTGGTCAAATTTTTCGACACTAACCCGCGAAAAATTGTGTCAGATTCGTGTCATATCGTCGTGTCGCAACTCGTATTGCCGGCCCTAGATCACACAAATATATTAAAAGTCAAGAATTCAAACCCACTATAATCCTTTAGGATTAAGATGTAACACACATGGTTGTCTAAAAGTGAATTGATTTATTTAAAATGGAATTGTTAACTAAATCAATTAATTTTTAGTTCCAATCTAATATATCGACACTAATGACAATATACCAATGTTTCTACTCGTGGAATTCACTCTGATCACTAAGACAAGCCATCTCCCATTAGGGATGTAGACAACATAACAATCTTAATATAAATAAAATGCCCAATATTATTCCGCTAATTATGGACCTTGTATATTTAGGCTTTCACCTTAAGGTTCATGTATTATGCATATTTTGTTCGTCATATGTACGATTTTAAAAGTTTAAAACGACAGTCTCAGACTTTTGTTTGCTTATCATATATTCAATATAAATAAATATAAAGAGGAATTTAGATATATGACATAGATAATAAAATCTTTATTGATCAAATGTCTTAAAAATAGTAACATTGTTTAATCCTTAGGGTATTAAGTCTAATAGTAGGCTTGTTGATGGACGATTTTTTTTTTCTTCCTTTTTCTTTTCCTTTTCTATCTCTTGGAGATTTTTTTCTATCTATGGGCTATTGCAATTGGCAAGGGAAAGAATATTTTCCCTCAAAGTCCTCCCAAACTTCTTGCTCCAAACAAAACAAGTTAAATAGGGCAAACGAACATAAGGTTATGCGGCGTAGTGGGTTTCCTCTAGTTTTTGTTTTATTTTTTTTTATTTTTTTATTTTTTTCCCTTGACCTTTGAGTCTAATTTATTAAAGTTAGGCAATTGGTGGCCTATATGCATTGGGTTAATTTTGTTGTGCTAGACTTGTTATTTTCATGTAAAAATTACATATTTTAGCCATTTTAGTTACTCCAATACTCTAAATGGCTTGACTTCATATGATTGTCAATCATGGCTAAAACTCTCATTAAATACTTACCACCATACTAATTTTATCTATATTAATTATGATTTTCCAATCATAATTTTGGTGTTTATCTTTTATTAATTATTTAATAATGACTTGATTTCCTTGATTATTGTCCCAATATTATTCCCTCGATTACATCCTTGGTGGATGTATGTTTCATATTCCAACACTGTGAATTATATAAACTCTCATCACTACTACAGACTAGGAATTCTGCAACGGCTTAAAACCGTTGTGGAAAACTTTTATGACAGTTAAAAAACCATCATAAAAACCTCAGTCGTGGTACAAAAAATGAGTTTTCATTATGGTTTTTTTACTATCGTGGAACCTCAAAATAGGCGCTAATTTGAGGCATTTGGGGGACTTGTTTCATGGCAGTTTTTCAAAAAACATCATGAAAGATTGAATTTTCTACAACAGTTTTCCTAAAACCTGTTGTGGAAACTCAACATTCCACGACGGTTTTTATCAAAACATGGTGGAATGTTTGTACGTGTACAAAATTTCCACGATGGTTTTTTACTAAAACCATCATGGAAAATTGGTATTGCATAAAAAAAAATTGTCAAAATTTCTGATTTTCCCTAGAATGGCCTGTCCCATGTGTTGTCCATTACAACAAGGCTCTAATTATATATAAAAAATGATGTATATTAAAATTACAAGGTATTTACAAGATCATTTACATTTGAACTATTTTGCATAATCATTTATCTACTATTTATATCTAAAAATGACATACCTATTTACAAATTATACCGATTTTATTCTAACTTCATTTATATCCATATGTATATAAAATTCTTTGTTTGCTAGAGCTTGTATTCCACTATTAATTATATTCCACATGAAACGTAGAATAAAAAAACCACATGCTACATTTCCTTGTTGTCTTGGACAGTTACGTCTGGAATATAGTATTCCGTTTAATCAGAATGTTACACTGCTTCCCGCTTGAAGCTAATAATCGTTAAGCAGCCCATGATTAAATGAATAGTCTGAGGGGATCAAACCAATGTATTTGGCCCTCCAATGGTGAAATAACTCCCAATATCCAATGTTCTTCAACATTGTATGGCACGAAGAATAATTTCCCCTTGGTGCTTGAGCTAATAAGTGGAGGAGTGACATGGCGTGCTCAATGCAATCATTCTAGAGGCCTCTTGTAGCACTTGAAACAATTAACAGAGATATAAAGCCAAAATTGTGCGCCTTGCCATGAAGTTCAAAATATTCCACCAAAAAACTACAATAAAAAACAATACACTCAATTATTTGAAAGCACCTTATAACTCTACTTAGATTTAAAAAATTAAGAATTAAGAATGGAGTTATTACCAGAGGTATACTATGATATAGTTCATGTCAATTTGATCAAAGATAATGAAGTAATAAATGTCTCCATACTAGAGCACTGAATATCAACCCATTGTGCATGAAAGGATGTGTGTATAAAGCTAAATGTATAAATTCTAGAGGTACTGAAGAGAAGTTAAATGCAGGCAGTGGCTCATTCGTAACGGGTTCCTCTTGTTCTTGTTCTACCTCAAGTTGTAATTGTCTTGCTTTTGTAGAACTTTTCTTTTCTTTTCTTTTCTTTTTTGGGTGTTTCTTTCCCTCAAGATCTTGTCGAACTTGGCTAGGCACTTAACTCATATTCGTCATTGTGACAACTTCAATTAACCTCTTTGGCCATGCAATAAAGCTTCTGGCGACTTCCCCTATAGTTGTTGCTTCAAATATCAAAATAGGCGATTCAGTTATTCTAACTTTAATGGTAATGATGCTAAAGCATATGTTTTCTTCCCCTAAGGGTTCCATGGACTGTATCAGTTGGAAGACTCTCCATCCACACCTTCCGAAGCATAACAAGTGCACATCCATCATTAATTCTATCATCAACAAAGAGCCTACATTTTTTGATATTGTTTAGGCTCTTAATGATGAGGTGATAATTGGACTTCTGGGGCTTGTTGAGCTTTTGCTACATTGTTGGGAGGGTTACAGCTAGCCTTTAAGCTGTTGCATTGTGAGATGCTCTTATCCGTCGGCCTGGCACATCTTTGGTAAATGAACTCGGTCACAAGACCTTGTTGGTTTGCAATTTTCATCTACATCTTTGAATTTTGAACTTAGTTAGAGGTTAAAGTATTGAGACTACTTACGTATTTTGATTGACCGCGAACATGTCTTGAATGTTCCAGTTTCCATAGTGCTCTTATCAATATATCATCGTTACTAATGGACTAAAAAGACCCTTGACTTTGTTGCATTGTGTACTCATCCTGTTAAACAACAACAAACCATGTTATTCTTAATATCCTTCAATAGGTATTAAATTATAAATTAATAATTTGAGTTTGATAAACTTATAATCAAGTTCTTAATTTTTGCTACTCTTAGATTTTTAAATTGTCTATCAAGACCTTGATGTGACTTTTTCCACAACTCATCCTGTGTTGGTAGCATGCCCATCTTAGCTAACTATATTATACTATGTTAGTAACATATTAATGATAGAATAATTGATATATATAATATGAGTCAGATATTAATGTACCAATAATTGCTCGAGCTTTCTATATCTGATTCAGCCAACCATAGAACAGTACTCATTTTTCGCTCTTACTTTTTTTGCATTAGCTAATAGCAGTTGGAATTTGGCGTAACATCGATCCTTCACAAAAGCTTCTCAATCTTCATCGTTTATAGAGAGGTAATAGTATACTATCATAGGAGGCCGCTTATATATATTTTCATCCTCCTCCAGAATTGAAAGGTATGGCAGTGCAAAAGTTACTTAGAGGTCCGATCTAAACCCCTTTATTAATTCGCCACAAACCTTTAAAGCCTTTTTCTATACCACTCGTAGATTGTGAAAGCTTCGTAAATCTCCCTCCAAATCACATCTTTTATTTAGTCCAAATCCTTAGATCTCCAATCTTGAATCCATATAGGAATTTGTTTTCAACTAACGACTCTAATCTAATTGCTTTATTCAATGCCAGGTGTGCCTTCCATTTAGCCTTTTGAATCAAACGTCACTTCTATTTTTAAACCTTTATTCTTCATTCGATGAACTTTTTTCATCAAGGTAGCTCTTCACTCAAAATCTATTTTGGGATCAAATTTGGTAAGCCTTTGTGGCTTACTAACTTGTTTTCCTTTATTATATTGAGAGGAGGATAAAGTGCACTCTTCATACTCCTCCTCATAGTGATCACTATAGTCTCTAAAGGCATTTTACCTATTCTAATGACTACCAAAATCACAAAATCACACCGGTGCCAAGTATACATCAACGTCATTGCCTAGTTGGTGAGGAGTCGAAATCCATAAAGACAATTAAAAACTTCTGCTTCATGCATATCTTTAGAGAGAGATTGTAGTTAACAAGTATTACGGGCCAAGTGCTATGCCTACTACTTCATGTGACCATGTGGGTTCATTCCATCCATCAACAAAGAAAAATGTATATTTCTTGGATCCGCACTAAAGTAGGGATGATCGGCTTCAAAAGGCTTCCATTATGGTGCATCTGCCTGATGTATAAGCATACAATTGTCGACTTGTTTGTCATGATGCCATGTCACATTCTTGGCATGTTTTGGGTTTTCAAATAAAGGCCTTAAATATGGTACCGGTGGAATGTACCATACCACTTTCTTTGGCACTCTATTCTTACCGTCTTTTAGCTCTTTTCCTTTCTTCCATCTTGATTGTTGACAAACCGGACAATAATTCTCTTTCTCATACTCATTCCTATAAAGAACACAATTATTTTTACAATCATGAATTTTCTCATACTCCATTCCCAAAGTGCTCAAAGTTTTCTTAGCCTCATACATACTAGTTGGTAATTTATTACCCTTTGTTCGAAGCCTTCCTAGAAATTCCAAAAGCTTTGTGAAACTAGAATTTGACCATTCACCCGACGCTTTTAAATTCCATAATCCAACTAAAGCTGACAATTTGATGAAATTGGTACACCCCTCATACACGGGTGTCTTGGCATCATTCATCATTGTCTCAAATAAATCCAAATGGTGTAAGAAGTGTTCTTCCAAATCATTGACTATGTCAACTATATTGTTATGATCATCTATATCATTCTCTACAATAGCTTCCTTTTCTTTACTTATTAAAGTTGGATTGAACTTAGACTTACCATGAAAATGCCACGTTTGTTAACTACTTATAATTCCATTTCAAAATAAATGTCCTTAAACAACTGAAATTGGATGCAATCTATCGTTTCCACATTGAACACAAGGACACCTAATTTTATCACCATTGGCATGAGTTTTGGCAAAATCCAAAAAATCTTCCATACTATTCACATATTCTCTAGACAATCGAAAATCCCACATCTATTTCCTAAGTAGTTAGCAATCCTAAATCTAAACAACTAATAGCAATTCAATTAAAAATAATTTCACAAATTACACATACCCATCATATTCCAATTACAAAAAAAATGTTACCCATCATAAAACAAATTAATCATACCCTTCTGCAATACAATAAACACAGATTAAACAACAAAATCAACACAAATTTATCAATTAATAATAAATAGCAATTCAATTAAAAATAATTTCACAAATTTCACATACCATCATATTCTAATCATAAAACAAAAGCATTCACCTACCATAAAACAAATTACACATGCTCATCATAAAAAAAATTAATCATACTCATCCACAATACAATTACCATAGATTAAATAGCAAAATCAACGCCACTTTTTCAATTTCTAATAAAAACATAAAATTAGGAAGGAGATTAAGGAGGATGGGGGTGGAAAGGGACGGTAGCAGCAGTTTCGGAGGGGTCTGTATTTGTATTTGAGAGTTAAGTTTGTGATTCGTGTTTGATTTTTGAGGTGGGAAGAGGGATTTTAAGTCATCTACCATGACCCTTTTTTTCAAAAACTATAATGATATAGGTGCTATACCATGACGTTTTTTTAAAAAACCGTTGTGGTACACAGTCATACGACAACGGTTTTTGGAAAAACTGTCCAAAAACCATTGTGGTAGATACCTGCCCTACCATGACGGTTTTCATCTTTTCGAGTGTAACTCTTTGCATTTTTTTCCCTTATCACGAAGATTTTTGAAAAAAGGTCGTGAAATGAGGGTCATATAATCTCAAATTTGATGTAGTGCATTTTCCTTTTCTCTCTTATGTGAGTATTGATGTACATCCTTCAATTGTGCTAAGTTGATACATTTCATATATTTCATATAATTGTGTTCTTAGTCTTTTGTTCTTAGAAAATTATCATGCAAACAAAGACATCAAAAACCTTGCCTTTGAAAATGGAGTGTTGAGATTTTGAAAACATAGGGAAAAAAATTCAAAACTATGATTTCTAGTCTTTAAAAAAGATAGGTCATTAGATAATTAACTAATCATTGAAGGAACGGGTAAAGTCATTTAAAAAAAAATTATTTTCGTCATTGAAAAAGAGAATATAGTCATTTAAAAACAAAGTACTTTAGTCATTAAAAAATTTACTAGTCTTTGAAAAAGTTAGCATAGTCTTTAAAAAAATAAAATACGAATCTTTAAATCATTTAGAAGGATTTGGCATTTTAGTCATTAGAAAGACTAAATAGTTTAAACATTAAAACCTAAATAATCTAGTCATTAAAAAATCTAAATTACTTAGTCATTAGAATATGTGTTACTCCTAAATTCCTCACAATAAGTTTTGTCACTATATGAATAAACTCACTTGGTTGGTAAAAAGACACAATTTTTGGTCATTAATAGCTTTTGAAATTAAAATGACAAAGTCCATTAGCCAACCCATATTCTAGGCGTTTAATAGCTACTTAATATCAATAATCTACTATTAAAATTTTTGGTCGTTAAATTAAATTATTAGTGATCAAAAATCCTTTTGGTGGATATTATGACTTTTTTTATACAAGCTTATTATGGTCCTTACAACTAAATATTGTTTTGGCTTTTGGCTCCTATTGAATTTAGTTTAAAAGGAGGCCATTTTAACTTTCTACCATTAACATTTGGCTATATGTGTCTTTAACCCTATTTTCATTAAGGGCTTATCTTTTGCTACTCTTGTATAAAAGAGAATTTTTCATAAAAGTCATCTTTTAAGATTTATACTTTATAAAAGCAATACATTTATACATTTAGGGTACAACTTAACATGTCATATGAATGATAGTATGGCATAAACTTTTTTGAATGTAGCATAAATAAGCACAACTTTTAAAAGTGTGGCATAACATGTAATTTTGTTCTTGTTATAAGTATAAATATCTATATATATATATATATATATAAGAGCCATTAATAGTAATGGTCCTTGAACTTAGGGCATTCCTCAATTTACCCCTTGAACTTTAAAAATCACTATTTTGCTCTTTTTGGACCTTCAAAACTCCTCACTTTACCCCTTGAATTTTAAAAATGACCATTTTGCCGCTCTTTCAAAGATCCATTTATTTTATCTTCTAAATTTTTGATTTTTTATTTAAATATATGGAATTAAGCCCACGTGATTTGCACATGGGTCACTTGTAAGGGAAAATAAGATTTTTATCACTATTAAATTTTGTTTCATGTTTATACTCTCATTTGATATTTCTTTATTTGCTCTCATTTAAGAAGGGTCTATATGTACATTTCTTTTTGATATTGTTCGTCAATATCTTCTCAACTATAATACATAACTCATCTTTTTTAGTATTTAAATTTGGATATTGGTAAACAATATTAACTTATTAAATAAATTACACGTTAAAAATGAGAAGTTATGTACAAGCAAACCCTTGCTAAATGGGAGTTCAAATAAAAAAGTTAAAGATGTCAAGTGAGAACATAAACATGAAGCAAAACTTAGGAGTGATAAAATCTCATTTTTGCTTTTATAGGTGACCCATGTATGAATCACGTGGGTCTATTTAAAAAAAATCAAAAATTCAGGAGACAAAGTAAGAGGAGCATTGAAAGTTTAGGAGCAAAATGATCATTTTTAAAATTTAGGGGTAAAGTGTGGTGTTTTGAAAGTCTAAAGGATAAAGTGGTAATTTTTAAAGTTTAGGAGGCAAAGTGAGGGATATTATTAGTGTTAATAATCCTAAATATAAATATGTGATATAAAAAATTGAGCCCCCCCATCCACACCCTTAGGGCCTATTATATCTTTGTTAATGCTTAGTGACAAGTTGTATTGATATGTGATGATATGTTGCAATTCTTCTTACATATACAAAAGAATTTAATTCCCCTAAAAAATATTAAAGGTATAAATTAAATAAAGAAAAAAGTCATTGTACGCATAATGTCACAAGCTTACAATTTTTGCCTCATCCTAACCCTTGGAGGCCCATAAAGACTCTAGGAAAGTGTTGGAATCAGTTAGAACACTCTAGAACATTCTAGAGAAATCAAGACAACATGATAGAGTCATGGAGTTTTTAGAATGTTCCACAATATTCTAAAAAACTTCCATGGCACTCTAGAAGGTTTTGCAATATTGTAAAAGTTCCTACATGAGTCTAGAATACTGAAGAAAGATATAGAAATGTCTAGAACTCTCTGAAGGATTCTAGCACTCTTTGGTAGACTCTAGAGCACTCTAGAACTTTCTAGAAACTTTGAGACATATGCGATATACTAGTATGTTGTAAAAGACTCTAGAATCTTTTAGGCCTTGAATATACAATAGAAACGATACTAGAATATTCTAGGACAAGCCATGTTTTGTAAAGACCTAGAACATTCATTAGAAAGCCAATGGCCTATAAATAGGGGAAGACCCCTTCATTTGTACTCAATCCTCCAAACTTGTAAGGTTTCCACATACTAAAAGAAGCCTACTTTGTATTTCCTATCCTTAGTTTTCTCTTGGTGTTCTCACTTAGCTTTGATCATTCTTGCCTTGTCTTGTGAGTTTGGGAGAATTCAAGGTTAACTTTGCATTGGAATTGCTAATGTCACACGGTCATGTTGTGAAAAGAGTATGGCCATGATAGTTGGTATCAAAGCCTTAATTTAGCCATGATGAAAACAAGAGTAGGTGTAGGATCCACTACAAGAAATTACTGATTACATGACTTTTATTTCATTACCGTTTCCTAAAAACCGTCGTGGTAAGGTCAAAAAAGCACGGCAAGTTACGCCTGTGAAAACGAAGACCGTCGCGGTAGGAGGCAGAGATACTATGACAGTTTTCTCAAAAAACTGTCGTGGTATATGAAGATACCACGACGGTTTTCTCGAGAAACTGTTGTGGTATCTCTCTATTCCACGACGGTTTTTTGAGAAAACCATCGTGGTATTTTTCTTATTCCACGACAGTTTTTCAAAAAACCATTGTGGTAGCTCACTTAAAACCCCCTTCCCAACCTCGCCATTCAAACACATTTTAGAAACACACTTCAGAAATACAAACACAGACTCGTCTGAATCAGCCACCGTCGTCTCTCTCCGCCTCCACACTCCTTAATTTCAGCCCAAATTGTAAGTTTTTGTAGAAATTGATAAATAGTTGTTGATTGTGATGTATAATTAATCCGAAATTGATAAATGGTTGTTGATTTTGTTGTTTATTCCGTGAAGTTTGTATTGTATATCATGGGTATGATTTCTTCGTTTTATAATAAGTATGTGTAACTTGTTTTATGATGGGTGATGTTTTTTTAATGAATAATTAATATATGTAGGTGGGTATATATATAAATTATGAAATTAGTTTTAATTGAGTATTTTCTCTATATTATTTTGATTTAGGAATTTCAAAATGAATAGGAAATGGATGTGGGATTTTCAATTGTCTAGAGAGTTTGTGAATGGTGTGGAAGAGTTCTTGGATTTTGCCAAAAGTCATGCAAATGGTGATAAAATTCGATGTCCTTGTGTTCAATGTAGAAACCATAGATTTCATCCAATTACAATTGCTAGAGGACATTTATTTTGAAATGGAATCATAAGAAGTTATCAAACGTGCAATTTTCATGGCGAGTCTAATTTTAATCCAACTTTACTAAGTAAAGAAAAGAAAGTTATTGTGGAGGATAATATGGAGGATGAAGACAATATGGTTGACATGGTCAATGATTTAGAAGAACACTTTGTGCACCATCTGAATTTTTTTGAGACAATGATGAATGATGCAGAGACACCAGTGTATGAGGGTTGTACCAATTTCACTAAATTGTCTACTTTACTTGGATTATGGAATTTGAAAGCGTCGGGTGGCTGGTCAAATTCTAGTTTCACAAAGCTGTTGGAATTTTTATGAAGGCTTCTACCAGAGGGTAATAAATTACCAACTAGTATGTATGAGGCTAAGAAGACTTTGAGCACTTTGGGAATAGATTATGAGAAAATTCATGTATGTGAAAATGATTGTGTTCTCTATAGGCATGAGTATGAGGACGAGAATTATTGTCCAATTTGTCAACAAGCAAGGTGGAAGAAAGGAAATGAGCCAAAAGACGACAAGAATGGAGTGCCAAAGAAAGTGTTATGGTACATTCCACCCCTACCACGTTTGAGGCGTTTATTCAGAAACCCAGAACATGCCAAGAATTTGACATGGCATCATGACAAACGGGTGGATGATGGTATGCTTAGACACTCGATGGATTCACCACAATGGAATACTTTGAAGCCGATCATCCCAACTTTAGTGCGGATCCAATAAACATACATTTCGCTTTGTCGATAGATGGAATGAACCCACATGGTAACATGAGTAGTAGGCATAGCACTTGGCCTGTAATACTTGTTAACTATAATCTCCCTCCAAAGTTGTGCATGAAGCAGAAGTTTTTAATATTGTCTTTATTGATTTCGGGTCCTAACCAACCAGGCAATGACATTGACATATACTTGGGACCATTAATTGATGATCTAAAAACATTGTGGGAAAAAGGCGTTGAAGTTAGAGATGCTTATCGAAAAGAGACATGCACACTCTGTGCGATGTTGATATGGACAATTAACGACTTCCTCACATATGGCAATTTATCTGGCTATTCGTTGAAGAGTTTTATTGGTTGTCCTATTTGTATGATGGAAACGTCTCACAAACGGTTAAAAAATTGAAAGAAGACTGTTTTTCTTGGTCATAGAAGATGGTTGCCAAGAGATCATCGTTACCGCAAACAAAAGAAAGCCTTTGATGGCAATAGCAAAAAAAGAGACCCTCCGCGCCCTTTGACAGGTGAACAAATATTTGAAATGGTACAAGATATAAGAGTCGTATTCGGTAGGAGAAAACGAGGTAAGGAGGACATGCAAAATGATGGACCATGGAAAAAAAGATCAATCTTCTTTGACTTTCCCTATTGGAAGACACTTTTTGTTCATCATTGCTTGGATGTTATGCATATTGAGAAAAACATTTGTGAATCCATAGTCGGCACATTGCTTGACATTCTGGGGAAGACTAAGGATAGTGAAAAAGCTCGATTGGATCTCATGGAAATGGAGATTAGGCCTAATTTGTTTCCCGAGAGAAGAGGGAACCGGACTTACTTACCTCCTGCAAAGCACACATTTCCAGAGTGGAAAAGAGAAAGCTTTGTGAATGGCTTGCTTCATTAAAAGTGTCAGACAGGTATTCTTCAAACTTCAAAAAGTTGGTGTTGGTGAAGGATTTGAAACTTATTGGCATGAAAACAAAGGATTGTCATGTGTTGATGTAGCAATTACTACCACTTGCTTTGCAGGGAATTCTAACAAAGGTGTAAGATTTACAATTTCTAAGTTGTGCTTGTTCTTTAGTTCAATATGCACGAAGGTCATTGATCCACTTGTGCTAGATTCACTGCAATTGAAGTTGGTGCAAACCTTATGCATGCTTGAAAAGTATTTTTCATCGGCATTTTTTGACACATGATTCATTTAATGGTGCACTTAGTACGTGAAGTTAAGTTTGCGGACCAGTGTATTTGAGATGGATGTACCCATTTGAAAGATATATGAAGGTTTTGAAGGGCTATGTGAAGAATCGAAATAGGCCAGAGGGATGTATTGTAGAAAGTTACATAGCTGAGAAATTAGTTGAATTTTGCTCCGAGTACCTATCTAATGCAGATACAATTGGGGTGCCAAAGACTATAAATATTGAGGCTAGGGGACTATCTACGGGCAATTCTTCATCAATAAGTCAAGAGGAGTGGAAGTAAGCTTGTCTTTATGTCTTGCACAATGCTAATGAAGTGGAGCCTTTCATTCAGGTGCACATGAACAAATTAAAAAAAAATTCCCAAAAAGAGCAAGAAATGAGAAGTGGTTGCAAGATGAACACAACTAGACCTTTCGGTTGTGGATTAGAGCACACATCTATGGCAAGTGGTCCACATCACAAGATGGAGGCATATCACAGGAGTTAAAGAACCTAGCTAGAGGTCCATCATCGGTAGTTACAAGGTACACATCATATTCCATAAATGGTTGCACTTTCTACACTCACGAAAGGATGAGAAGCATCCGGTGCAAAATAGCAGTGTGACTCTCCATGTAGAGGCTAGGCATATTGCCTCTGCCAAGGACAAGAATCTGGTATATGGGACCATGAACTAGTTTAGTTTCATTGAAGATATTTAGGAACTTGATTATGGGGGATTACGCATAGCACTTTTTAAGTACAAGTGGGCCGACAATAACTATGTTAAGAACGACGATGACAGCATCACGGTGGTTGACTTTAGAAGATTGGGATATAGGAATGATCCCTTCATTATGGCATCACAAGCAATCCAAATTTTTTATACTACAGATCCCCAAGACATGGAGTTGTCTCTAGTCATCCCGACAAAGCCAAAAATAGTTATCGATGGTGAAGAAGTTGGTGAAGATTGCGCGGACATCCCTTCATTTACAAAGGGATTGCCACTGGTTGAAGAGATAGATAAACTTGAAGATGATGTTTTACACTTGCTTCATCAAGATGTGGAATGGATATGTATTGACGAGCCAATGAAAAAAAAGGTTAAAAGATGAGCATCAATAATTTGTATATGTCAGTTTACTTGTAACATTTTTTGGCAATTTACTGCATTTTTCAATCTTATTGCAATTTTTGTATATTGATCTATAGTTAAATTTATTGTGAAAATGGAGATAAAGTATACATTCTGGGCCATTGGATGCTTAACACATGGACTGGCCACCCTGGGCAGCAAAAATATAATGTGTGCAAGAAAGTCGTTAGACAATTTTTTCACGACGGTTTCTAGAACAAGCCGTCGTGGAAGGTGATCTACCACGATGGTTTCTGGAAGAAACCGTCGTGGAAGGTGAATCTACCACAACGGTTTCTGCTAGAAACCGTCGTAGAAGGTGCATCTACCACGACGGTTTTTGCAAGAAACCGTCATGGAAGGAGGCTCTACCATGACGATTTCTACTAGAAACCATCGTTGTAGAGCCTCATTCCACGATAGTTTCTTGCAAAAACCTTCGTGGTAGCTTCCCTTGTACCACAAACTTTTGCTTCAAATTTTTGAAATCCGCGCCACCCACACCCATTATATGCACGGCCATTCCTCACTCTCCCTCTCAAATCCCTTTTTCTCTCTCTCTCTAAAAACACCCACACCCATTTCTCTCTCTCTAAAATCCAGCCCCCCTCCACCGCCACCATCTCCACAACGCCGCCATCGGCCCCCCTCCCTGCTGGTAAGTTCCCCCTCCCTCTCTCTCTCTCTCCTCCTCCACCCTAGCCCCCACCCCCCTCTCTTTCTCTCCTCCTCCCCCTCACCCCCACTTGCCCCCACCAGCCCCCCTCCCCCCTTCCCCCTCGCCCCCCTCCCCCTAGCCCTCCAACACCCCCCACCCCCCTTCCCCCTCGCCCCCCTCCCCCTCGCCCCCAACCCCCCCACCGCCCCCCACCCACCCTCCCTCTGGCCCCCACCCCCCCACCCCTTCCCTCCCACCCCTCAGCCCCCCCACCCCTGCCCCTTAGCCCACATAGCCCCCCTACCCCCACCCACTCCCCTCGGCCTAACCCCCCTCGCCCAACCCACCCCTCATCGTGCAATCGGTGCAAAATGTGAATATGTGAATATCTCAATATTTGATTATGTGGAATTATGTCAATATCTAAAATTGTGAATATGTGAAGCTGACAAGTAATTTTAAAAATATTTATGGTGAATATGTCAATATGTCGAACATGTGAAATTATGTGAATATGTTCAATTTGTGAAATTATATATGTAATTGAAATTGTAAACTTCTGAATATGTATAATAAGTGAAATTATATGAATATGTGAAAATGTGTAGTTGAAAATGTGCAATTGTGAATTTGTTAAGATTTGATTACATGAAATTATGTCAATATATGAAATTGTGAATATGTGAAGATGGAAAGTAATTGTGCAATTCGTGGTGAATATGTCAATATGTCTAACATGTGAAATTATGTGAATATGTGCAATTTGTGAAATTGTATATGTAATTGAAATTGCAAACTATCTCTCTAATATGTGTAATATGTGATAGTATATGAGTATGTAAAATTGTGTAAAAATGAATGAAGTAGATTTTAGTATATGAAGATGTGAATATGTGTAGTTTATGATTAATATTACTATGTATATGTTAGATTTTGAATACGTTGCATAGGTACAATGTCTTGCGAGATCGATAGTGACTAGTACGAGAAGGAGTACGAAGACTGTACTCCATCTGCATCGCAATATAGCAAGGGAAACCATCGCAGTAAGCCATGAAGGCAAACCAAATTTGATCCAAAAGTAGACTTTGAGTGGAGGGCTACATTAATGAAAAAAAATCATTGGATGAGAAAGAAAGGTTTAAGAATTGAAGTGACTTTTGATTCAAAAGGCCAACTAGAAGGCGCACCCGGCCATGAATTAAGCAGTTGGATCAGAGTCCTTAGTCGAGAGCACATTCCAATATGGACAAAAGATTGGAGGTCTAAGGATTTAGATAAAGTAAAAGATGTGATTTGGAGAGAGATATACGAAGTTTTCACAGTTGAGGATTGGTATAGGAAAAGGGCTTTAAAGGTTTGCGACGAATTAGCAAAGGGGTTCAGATCTGACCTCTACATTACCTTCATATAGCCATACCTTTCCATTTCGGAGGAGGATGTAAATCTATATGAACGGCCTCCTATGGTAGCACACTACTACCCCTCCATAAGCGATGACGATTGGGAAGCTTTTATGAGGTATCGACGTTCCAGCGATTTCCAACTACTATCATCAAATGCAAGAAAAATAAGAGCATAAAATGAATACTGCTCTATGGTTGACCGAGTGGGATATAGAGAGCTTGAGCAATCCTTGGTACGTTACTAATTAACTCAAACTACATATATCAATTATTGCTTCATTACTATGTTAATAACATAGCGTAACACAGTTTGCAAAGACAGGCGTACAACCAATACGAGAGGAGTTGTGGGTAAAATCACGTCAAGGTCCCGATGGCTAGTTTAAAAATCCAAAAGTAGCAGAGATTTTCAACTTGATTGTAAGTCTACTGAACACGAACAATTAATTTGTATTTACTATGGGTGGATGAAGGATGCTTGAATAACATGGTTGTGTTGTTGTTGTTGTACAGGATGAATATACAACACAACAAAGTCAAGGCAGCTTCCAATCGATCGGTAATGATGACATTTTGACGAGGGCACTAAGGAAACCGAAACATTCAAGACGTGTTCGCGGTCAATCAAAGTATGTGAAGCGGTCTCAATACTTTGATCTCCAATTAGGATCGTCAAAATTGAATTCCCAAATGTCGAAGATGTAGATGGAGATTGTAGAACTCTGAAGTCTTGTGACTGAGCTCATTTCCCAAGGACGTGTCAAGTTGACGGATGATCACATCTCACAACGCAACAGCTTCAAAGCTAGTTGTAACCCTCCTAGTAATGTAGCAGAAGCTCCAAAGTTCTAGAAGTCCAATTGTCACCTCCTTGTCAAGGGCCCAAACAATGTAGGCTCTTTGTTGAGGATAGAGTTAATGGTGGGTGTACACTTGTTGCGCTTAGGAAGGTATGGATGGAGAGCCTTCCAACTGATACAGTTCATGGACGATTATTAGGGGAAGAGAACATGCGTGTTAGCGTCACTACCATCAAAGTTAGAACAGCTGAATTGCCTGTTCCAACACTTGAACCAACAACTGTGGGTGAAGTAGCAGGAAGCTTCGTCGCATGGCCAAAGAGGCTAGTTGAAGTCATCACATTGACAAAGATGAGTCGAGCGCCTAGCCATGTTCCCTAAGATCTAAGCGAAAAGAAACTGCAAAAAAAGAAAAGCTCTCTAAAAGCAAGAGAATCATAACCTGAGGTTCAACAAGAATAAGTACAAACCGTTACTAATGAGCAACTGCCTGCATTTAACTTCACTTCAGTACCTCAAGAATTTATGCAGTTGGCTCTATACGCACATTCTTTCATGTGCGATGGGTCGACCATTCAGTGCCTGATACCGGTAAATGTCACTGGCAATGATTTGTCTATCTATGTGGGGAATGAAGACGTTTACGACTTTATCAACTTTGAAAAAATCAGGGCAAATTGTATCCTCGTATACCTCAGGTGATAACTCCAGCCTTATTTTAGTATTTTAAAAATATATGTAGAGTTATAAGGTGTTTTAAAATAATTAACTGTATTATTTTTAATTGTAGCTTTTTTGCAGAATATTGTGAACTTCAAGGCATGGCGTAAAATTTTGGCTTTATATCTCCAGCCATTGTTTCAAGTGCTGCAAGCGACCTACAAAGTGATCGTAGAGAGCGTGTCACATCACTCCTCCACCTATCAGCTTAAGCACTGAGGGGGAAATTATTCTTCCTGCCATACAACGTTGGAGAACATTGGATGTTGGGACTTATTTTGCCATGGGAGGACCAAATATATTGGTTTAACCCCCTCAAACACCCACCACGTGAGGATTTTGTATCAGTCACAAGATTGTAAGTATTAATGTTGTCTTATAAAATTAATTGTTTTTAGTCTCACATAATTGTATCGTCTATTAATTTATTTATTATTTAAACGTGATACATTGTTAGGACACTTAGCGATTGGAAGCAAGCAGGAACCGGTATCACAAACTGCCCGAACGGAACACTATATTCTAAACATAAGTGTCCAAGACAACAAGGAAACATAGAATGTAGTTTTTTTATTCTACGTTTCATGCGGGATATAATTACAAGTGGTATACAAGCCTTAGGAAAAAAAGATTTTTATATACATAGGGATATACATGAAGTTAGATTAGAGTGGGTACAATAAAATAGTTCAAATGTAAAATGATCTTGTAAATACAATGCAATTTTTAATATACAGTAATTATTTTATGTAAGTAGGGCCTTGATATAATGGATAACACACAGGATTGGCCATCCCGTGAGAAATAGAAATTATTGGAGAATTTTTTTTTCAAAAAATACCAATTTCCAACATAGTTTTTGATGAAAACCGTCGTGGAAGCTTAAGCTTCCATGACGGTTGTCTCGAAAATCGTCGTGGAAGCTCGAGCTTCCACGATGGTTTTTGGTGAAAACTGTCATGGAAGCGCGAGATTCCACTATGGTTTTAACCAAAAACTGTCGTGGAAGCTTATCTTCCACGATGGTTTTTGATGAAAATCATCGTAGAAGCTTCATAGAAGATAAGCTTCCATGACAGTTTTTGATTAAAACCATCGTGGAATCTTGAGCTTTCATGACGGTTTTTGAGAAAACTGTCGTGAAAAATTACAACATCAACCCATTTCTCGCGCCAATTCTTCTATTACACGACGGTAAAAAATCGTTGTGAAAATTCAATCTTGTTCCACGACTGAAGTTTTTCCACGACGGTTTATAACTATCATGGAATCCAGATTTTGTAGTAGTGATTAGACATTACAAATGTAGAGATGTCAAAACAAGGGTGGGGTCATGAACTACAACTTGATCCTACAACACCAAAGCCACGGGGAAAGTCTAAGGACATGGTTTCTAGCTTTGATGCACACTTAACTCGGGTGGAGGATAATGTGAGTGCTGGGGATACACGGATGGAGGACATAGACCAATGGTTGGATGGTCTAGAGATACAGGATGCCAAACTCCATAGGGCCATGCATGAGTCCTTTGGTAGGCTAGAAGAGTCCTTTAGAAAGAGCACACGGAAGTTTCAGGAAGAGTTCTCAATGGAGGTAGCTTATGTTCGAGACATATACTAAAGGGAGATCAATAGCGTACTTGCCCAGTTTGAGGAAGCACATCATGATCTTGCATTGTGCAATAGGGCTGTTGTACTTGGTCTAGCCATACCTACCATAGAGGCACATAAGATTGATCTAAGCTTTGTAGGCATGCATAATGCTCAAGAGGTGGGCAAACTTCTTTGGGAATTGAAGGAAAACTTTAGAGCTACAGGCATTATAAAGGATGTTACCATGATCCAATCTGCTACTTTATATCTCATGGACATTGCCATGCTATGGTGGAAGAAGGTAAGAGGACATCAAGAGAGCTATGTGCACCATCAACACCTTTGATGCCTTTAAAAATGAACTTAAAAGGCAATTGTATTTGGAGAATGCCGAGGAAGAGGCATGTGGTCACTTGTAGAGACTTAAACAATTGGGAAGTATTGGGACTATGTGAAGGATTTCATAAATCTCATTCTAGAGTTTCCAAATATGTTTGACAAGGACTCCCTTTTCTTCTTTATGGATGGGCTTCAAACAAGGGCAAAGATAGAGCTTAGGCATTGTGGTGTGCAAGACCTTGCTACAGCCACTACAGTTGTTGATGGTTTAATCGATTACTCAAGCCAAAAGGAGTCAAAGTCCAAGGAGAAGAAAGGTATCACCAACAAAAGTGGGGGAGACCACTCAAAGAACCATCACAAGGAGGGAGGCAAGAACCATGCCTAGTCCAAGCAAAAGGATAAATGGAAGTAGAAGTAGAATCAACACAACTCTAGGCCCAAAAACAATTACTTCTTATGTGACGGACCTCATTGGATTTGTGATTATCCTAAGAGAAAGGCCCTCAATGTTATGACTACATTCTTTGAAGAACAAGGGATGGAAGGTAATGAGGAGAGTGCTCATGTCAGCTGCATGAAACTCTTGAACGTTACTCAAAGTTCTCCAAAGACTAAAGCCAAGGGATTGCTATTTATGGATGTTAACATCAATGAGAAGTACAATAAGTTCTTGATCGACACAGGCGTATCTCATAACTTTATCTTTCTTAAAGAAGCGCAAAGGTTAAGCCTTAAGGTAGTTGGTGGAGGGGGCTCCATCAAAGCCATCAATTTATTAGACAAGCCTATTCAAGGCATACCATGGGGTGTAAAGACTACTTTTGGGGCATGGATAGGTCATTTGGATTTATCTGTAGTACTTATAAATGACTTCAAAGTTGTCCTTGGCATGGAGTATCTCAATCAAGTGAAGGCCTTTCTAGTTCCATTTGCCAACACCATGTGCATATTGGATGACGAAAAGACTTGCATAGTGCCTATGGTTATGTCTACTAAGACTAAGTCCAAGGTGTTGTTTGTTACATAATTCAAGAAGGGCTTGAGGAAGGAGGAAGATAGCTGCTTAGCTATTCTCAAGGAGTATAGCAATGAAGAATCATTTCTTCAATCTGCCATGTTGAAGGAGGAATAAGATCAAACAAGAGTCCCTTCGAGGTGATCATAAGGAAACAACCAACGACGCCTCTTGTACTTGTCACAAGCTATAAAGGTGAGACTCCAATTGCATTCAAGTTTGCAAAGTCATGGCATAAGCAAGCTGAGTTGGCTCGAACCTACTTGAATAAGGCATTAAAGAGGATGAAGAAATAGGCAAACAAGAAATGGAAGCTGCTAGAGTACAAGGAATGAGAACTTGTCATGGTGAAGTTACTGCCCCCACAATTCAAATCCTTAAGGAAAATCCATAAGGGCTTGGTGAGGAGATATGAAGGCCCCTTCCCTATCATCTGATGTGTTGGTAAGTTTTCATATCAACTCTAATTGCCTCTAAAGCTCAAGATTCATCCAACCTTTCATGTTAGTCCCTTAAAGCCATATCACAAAGACATAGAAGTTCCTACTCAAGGGTAGTCCAAACATGCACCAACTGCCATGGTAACTTCATTTGATGAAGAAGTTGAAAGCATACTTGCAAATAGGATACTTCGTGGATGCAGCGTACCAAACTATTATGAGTATTTAGTCACGTGGAAGAACTTGCAGGAGAGTGAAGCTAGCTGGGAGCATAAAGATGCACTTTGGCAATTCAAGGATCAAAACCAAAAATTTTGAGAAGAAGGCACGACAAGGGAGTCATGAGCTTAGGTGGGGAAGAACGTCACAAGCTACACAATTTTTGCACCATCCTAACCCTTGGAGGCTTGTAAAGACTCTAGGATTCTCTAAACTATTCTCTAAGTGTCGGAATCAATTAGAATACTCTAGAACATCCTAGAAAAATCAAGATAACTTAGTAAAGTCATGGAGTTTCTAAAATATTCTACAATATTCTAAAAAGCTTCCATGACATTCTAAAAGGTGTCGCAATATTCTAGAAGGTTTCACACGAGTCTAGAATACTCAAGAAAGATCTAGAAATATATAGAACTCTTTAGAAGACTCTAAAACTCTTTAGAAGACCATGGAGTACTTTGGAACTTTCTAGAAGCTTTGAGATATATGTATTATACTAGTATGTTGTAGATTACTCTATAATCTTCTAGGCCATGAATATATAATAGGAAGGATACTAGAATGTTCTAGTACAAGACATGTTCTGTAACAACCTAGAACATTTCTTAGAAGGCCAATGGTCTATAAATAGGGGAAGATCCCCATATTACTCAATCCTCCAAACTTGTGAAGTTCCCACATACTAATCGAAGTCTACTTTGTATTTCCTATCCTTAGTTTTCTCTTAGTGTTCTTACTTATCTTTGATCATTCTTGCCTTGTCTTGTGAGTATGGGAGAATTCAAGGCTGACTTAGCATCAGGATTGCTAAAGCCTCATGGTTGCATTGTGAAAAGAGTAAGGCCATGACAATAAGGTATAGACGATGATATAGTCCTAATTAATAATAGCTCACCATATCAGGTTATAGTGTATGTATATTGGTCCATGACCGTAGAAAAATAATTTTATAATGTCAAGATACTAAAATAATAAATATAAGTTGTGCGACTACTATTTTGAAAAGAAAAACAATAATAAATTGTCAAAACTAAAATATATAAAAAAAAATTTAAAATATAGTGTCAAACATGAAAATATATTGTTAATTCTTTAAAAAAGGAACTACATTTTTAATATTGTAGAGTAAACAATAATCACACTGACATTATAATATTAAATAAATAAATTAATAATTATAACTCGTAATTTGAATTTCTTTTTATATTTTCAATCTACTATTTACAAGTAAATTAAGTTTAAGATAGTAATTAAACACTACTATTAGGGTTTTGAGTCCCAATTTGATCAATCTTATTTTTTAATCTCAAATTTATATGGGATTCATCAATTTCACTTCCATTCCATGGTGCAAAAGAACAATTAAACATAGCATTGACTAACTCACATTTCCAATCCTAGTAAGCAAACATGCTATTGGTTAATTAGGATCAAAAGCTCCAATTAAGAGGGGTGCATGAGATTGTCAATTTATTCTTTAATTTGAGATGGTAGTGACATTGATAGTTTTCGCATCAAATTTAAGATTGAAGAATGAATAGAAAAGTCGTCGTGCGCACAAGTTGCAGATGATGTTACATCCTACATGCTAAAATTCGGCTGTAGTGCATGTATATTGGTCCATGACCATTGAAAAACTATCGACTAATTAACATTGCTTCTGCCAAAATCCATATATATAGGGGATTGTTAGATCCATTTCTCCTGCACAAAAACATATCTAATTCCAGTACTTTGTAAGCTATAACACATTTACTCTCTCGTCATGGCACATCCCACTTCACTGCTCTTCATTGTCTTGTTTCTCCTCAATATCTCTGCTTTAGTGATCACTAACGCCCAAACACCACCACCACCTCCACCAACCACGCCCATTGTCTCTGTGTCCGCTTTTGGTATTGTAAATTTCCCAAACACTTCACTTCCACCAGTACTCGTGCTGCCCTTGCCCGGCGTGAACGTAACAATCTCGTGTAATGGTGGCCAAAACGTCCTTGGACAAGGTCTGACCAACATGTTAGGGGTCTTTAACATTCCTTTAATTAATATTAACTTATCATCAAGCCAGCTTTTGGGTTGCACTGCATCCGCTAATCTCAGTACCGCTTCAAATCGCAACGTCAACGGAACCCTCGTGTCGTCACTTTCGCTGTTCAGTATGACACAATCAAGCCTCGGTCGGGTAATAAGTCTTTTGGCGAGTTGTTTCCGCTTGATGTAATCATGCGAAATCGACCAAAAGAATTCTTCTCCAAGCGAGCAGTTACGCTGCCAGATGCTCTCTCTCTATATATAATTATGTTACAAAAGCATAGCACCTATAAGAACCGTTGGACAAATATATTTATATGTTTGTTCAGCAGTTATATTATATAACAACTACGTATATCTATGTTATACGGAATATATATGTATGCATGATATAATAAGGAGAAGGAATATTAATACTAGCAGCTCTATTATCTCTACAATGCGTTTCTCTTTTCACTTTTTGACTCTATAATCTTTTGTTAATATTTTTTTTATCTCGTCATACCTTCTTTTTTTTTTTTTTTTTTTTTTTTTTTTTTTTACAGAACATTATTGAAAAAGAAACTCCTATTCATATTCCAGCAAGCAACAATTTATCCGAAACTAGTTTTTAGTATTAGGTACGCTATTCAGTTGATCATCTGATCAAGTGAAGTGTGATATCCCCAGCGTGGCCTTTTTACTTGTGGGCAATAGTGTTGCCGTTCTGTGACACATCCCGTTAGTTATCCGCATGCCAGCCCACAAGTCTCTATCCATGCCTGGCAGAGTACGTAATTGGCTCATGTCCTTTTGCGCCGTGTCGCGCCAACATATACGTTGCTGTTTATGCTAACCACCTAAACCTATTGAATTAATTTTTACATTTTAATTTCTAATATTTTGTGTTACACCCAGAGTTTATTAAGTGTTTAACTAATTTGGATCCGTTTGTAGGTATTTATTTAATTAAAATAATATCAGTTAGCTTTCATACATGTTTTTTTTAGTACAACTATCTATGTTGAATCTTAGTTGCTCAAAATTAATTGTTGGGGCCATGCTTGGCATCAAGTTCCAAGAGAACACTCCTTGGCTGTCTAGCTACCTTGCTCGGACAAAGCCATTTTTGACATCCACTAGACTTGGCTTTGATCGGCACTTCTTCCTCAGGTGCTCCCCAGGGTCTCAATTGGCCGCCACACAAGATTTTGCCTCCTCTAGAAGAACAAGTGCTCAGGGGGGACTGATATAGCCTGCAACTAGGCAACAACTCAATTCTCATGGCTGACACATGGCCTCACCACAACCTTTAGATGAGGGGATGACCACTAGTTGGGATTGTGACACTTGTCACCTTCCCCCTAACGCCACTTGATGAGATACGTAGATCACGGGTTAAACCCGCCTAACACTCGGCCCAAGTGGTGGCTTATAAATAGAGAGTATTTTCTCTACCTAAGAGGTAACATGGACTTTTTCACCTAACCCTACTCCCGATCTCAGCCAGCTATGTACGTAACTTAAGTGTCGGGAAGCCGTTGGTTGGCATCACACTGGTGTTCCCCTTGATCTCCAAGCCGTTCCCTTTTCTTATTGTAGGTACTCCTCAGGAAGTTGAGATGAGCCAGTCAGTAGTCTGACCATCGTGCATAGCCGCACATCGCGTTGATCACCAGTAGACCAAGCAGAGCATTAATAATTTGGTGCTAGAAGAATAAACGACCAGCCGGCCAAGGAAGGCCAATCGAGAGCACAAAACGATGACAGCATGAACGCCTTAGACCCACCATCTATCGTGCATAGGACTTCAGCAGGCCAGTTACAAAGGACACCGCAAGTGGTCTGTAGGCCTGTGCTTGGGAGGCCTGTTTTGTTGAAAGGGGGAGCTAATACATATGTCTTTGCAAATCAATAAGATATGTTGGCAGGAAGTGTTAGACATGGTGCTTTAAGAAGTAAATGTTTTAATAAGTTTTTGGAGACATTTTATCAATAAAGAGTTTATTTATTATTCATATACCAAATGTTGTCCTCTTTATGTTCCTTTCTGTACAATGTATGATAGGTAAAAAAAAGCTCTAAGACTATCAGTCTAAACCCTTAAGATCATGCATATGATGGACAGATTATACAAAAGACATGAATCTTAAAGGAGATAGTTTAAATGAAAAAATCCATAATCAAGGGAATAAAGTTGAGCACTTCATTTATGCTAAGATTGTTATGTTATTTACATCCCTAAAGGGAGATGGCTTGTCATAGTCAATGGAGTGGGACTCTACGAGTAGAAACATTGGTTTGTTGTCATAGGTGAAAATATATTGGATCTGGATAAAAAGTTGAATTGATTTGGTCAATAATTTTGTTTGTTTAAATCAATTCACTTTAGACAATCATATGTGTTGTGTCTTAATCCTAAAATGACTAATAGGCCCGTATTCTTGACTTATGTTTTTTGATCTATCAAAGGGTGACATCTTGATTTGGTGATGGTACGCATACCGATGTGTTGGAGACATAACTCTTGATTGACATGGACTCGTTATTCATAGATATGGAATCTATAGCTCTTTTTGTAGAGTCAATGATATTCTCTTATATACATTATTCTGTAATTAGAAGACTAAAGCGCTCAATCATTTAGATGCATAAGTGTAACAGAATGGTATACTATTTATGAATAGTAAGTATTCCAATGGTGAGAAAATGAAACGTAAGATAAAAATAATCAAGAAGGCAAAATAAAATTTATCCTTAAGCCAATTATGAATATCCAATGGGGATATCACACATTATGATATGTCATAGATGGTTTGCTTATTGGAGCTTTGTAATTTTATATAGTTCGAGAGTGCAGCTCTAAGCTTTTAGAAGAGTAGCGTTAGAGTTGATAATTATAAAATATGTATCTGAAATATTATATTGTATAATTATAGAAGCTTGATCAATATATGTCCATTGGGTCTGCTTTACTAGCTCATAATAAATCTTATAATGATATAACATATTTTTCCTACATATAAACTTATGTTAAATTATTAAATTAACTAAAATTTGAGTTAATTAGATTGAACAATTCATGTTCGTTTATCGGGTGGATTAATTTTGTGTATTAATTCAAGATAAACATGTTGAATTTTTTGGATAATATTTTATTTGTATAGATTTATCTATATATGATGGTTTCAATTAGATAACTTTTCTATTAGGTTATTTAAATTAAAATTGAGGCTCTATAAAAGATAACTGGGTCAAATAAGATAGGACTTATCCAATTGGTTGAGATTGGAAAAATCAGATCAGCTTGAGGAGTTCAAATTTAATTCAAACTCCTGGGTCGCGACAGCGTGGTCGACCATGCCTTTGTATCGCAGTCAACTGTGGTTGGTAATAGAAAATGTACTTACGCTTTTTTCAATCAAAAGTTGATCCAAACTTGAATTTTGAAGTCTAATCTGATAAGGTTTAACTCTAAATTTGGCCATTATAAATAGGGGTGAGTTTTCATTGTTATTCAGATCATTTGAAAAGCATAGAGTGAGAATTCTAGTGAAAGAAATTTTGAAACTCCCTAAGAGCTATTGTTCGTCGTCCAGAACCTTAGCTATAAGTTTTTTTAAGTGGTTGGAAGGAGAGTCACTAGAGGAAAATTTGTACGACATGTGACCACCCGCACTTCAATTGTGTGTAGAGAATAACAAAGAAGTCTAGTTGGTTGAGGCTCTTCTAGAACGTTCTTCTCTTCATGGATTTCTATTGACTTTGGTATAGAAATGAGGTATGTAAGATCTATCATTAATTTATGTATTTAGCATGTCAAACTTGTGTTTTGAAAAATACTCTAATCTAAAATTTTTTAAATTCTATTGCATACTGTTTTCCAACAGGAAGATGTTGCAATCACATTCATTAGAGAAGACGTGGATAGGGTTATCCACCACACAATGATGCCCTTGTGTACGAGCTACATATTGCAAACAATATAGTTCGATAGGTGTTGATTTACAATGGTAGCACGACTAACATCTAGTTTAAACAAGCCTTTGACAAATTGAAGATTAGCAACACTGTGCTTGTCCCGATCTAAACCCCCTTTTGCGGCTACTTGAGGGAATGTATCCGAGCAGTGGGTAATTGCCAGTCACTTTTGATGAAGATCATGTTTAGGTTACATGTCTTGTCGAATTTCTGGTGGTCATGCTTGAGTTACACGAAGATCATCATTGGGAGGCCAACCCTCAATGCCCTAAAAGCCATAGTCTCCACTTACCACTTGGCCGTGAAGTTCTTGATCGAGAATGGAGTCAGGGTAGTACGGTCTGGATAGAAGGACTCTAGCGACTGCTACATTAAGGCTGTGAAGGAGGTGGCAGCTCAACAGTTGAACGTCTCAGCCATTTATAAGTGGATGAGATCGAATTCCCTATTGAAGAGGAAATGAATAAGCTGTCTGATCTAGACCCACGGCTTCCCAAATAGGCAACACCCATAGAAGGCATATTCCCATACTGTTTGGACATGAGTATCCTGATCGAATAGTCTTGCTTGGGTCTCAACCAAAGCCTAAGATCCAGCAGATTTGGAGAAGTTCCTTACGAAATATTGGGATGTGTTCTCCTGGTCCCACGAAGACTTGCCTGCGATTGACTTGAACATTATCAGCCATCATTTAAATATCAATCCTGTCCACAAACTGATCAGCTAGAAGAGAAGAGCCTTCAATCTAAAGAGGTAAAGGCTAGATTTATCTAAGAGGGCACTTATTTAGAGTGTTGGAAATTGTAGTCTTCGTCAAAAAGGCTAACAGAAATGGAGAGTCTACATTGCCTTTATGGACTTGAACAAAGCCTACCCGAGAGATGGCTTCCCCTACCTTAGATTGATTAGCTAGTAGATATAACCACCAATAATGAACTGCTAAGCTCCATGGATGCTTATTTCAGATACAACCAGGTCAGGATGGCTGGAGAAGACTACGTCAAAACTGTGCTCACAAATGATCAAGGCTATTTTGTTATGTCATTATACCATTCAAGTTGAAGAACATTGAAGCCACCTATCCATGCTTAGCGAAGAATATGTTTGCTCGAAAAATTAGGAAGACCATAAAAGTATATGTCGATGACATGCTTGTGAAGTTTGCTCAGGCGATCGATCATATTATTGATCTTCGGGATAGCTTTGATGTCCTATGGGAATACAAAATTATGATCAACCTGGCCAAGTGTGCATTTAGGGTGGAGTCTGGAAAGTTCCTAGGATTCATGATCAACCACCATGACATTGAGGTCAACCCTACCAAGGCCCAAGCAGTGGTAGACATGTGCTCCCCCCTCATAGTCAAGGAAGTCCGAAAGCTCACTAGGACGGTCACCGCTTTGTCTAGATTTTTCTCCTGGCCTACCGACAAGTGTCAAACCTTTTTTAGGCACTCAAGGGGAGATTTGAGTAGAGCAGAGAGTGCGAAGAGGCATTCCAAAGTCTCAAAAAGCACTTGACCACAGCTCCGTTCCTATCTAAACCTCTACTAAAAGAGATACTTTATGCCTACTTAGTAGTATTCAAGAAGGCTATCAGCTCAGTCTTGGTCTGGGAAGAAGCAAGAATTCAAAAGCCAATTTACTACACCAGCAAAGCATTCTAAGGAGCCGAGGAGAGGTACCCACCACTAGAAAAACTTGCCTTAGCCCTTGTTATCTTTGCTTGCAAAAAGTATGCCTGTAGATGCCTCAAGTGCTAGCAATTTGCTCGGGCAATCAGGCACCATGCGAAGCCGCTCAACCTAGTCATGTGTGCATAGCTGTTCACCAATTAGGCCATTGACCTTATAGAACATCTTCAAGTGGCTCGATCACAATTCAAATATTATAGTGGTCATCAACTACCTAAAAAAGTAGCTAGAGGTTGAGCCTTGCACCGACGTGACCGAGACCAAGTGCACCAAATTCATTTGGAAGAACATAATCTACCGGTATGACATCCTACACATGATAGTCATTGACAATCCCAAGCAATTCAAAGTAGTAAGCCTCTTAAGGATGTATGAACAGCTAGGCATCAAAAAGGTCTTCACCTCACCAGGCTATGCCCAAAGTAACGGGTAAGTTGAAGTTGTCAACAAGACTATCAAGGGCAACCTAAAGAAGAAACTGGAAGGCCTCAAGCGTGCTTGGATCGATGAGCTTCCAAAAGTACTCTAGGCATATCACACGACTATTCAGATGACCGTGGGAGAGGCTCCTTACTCCTTAGTCTATGGAGCTGAAGCTATGATCCTTTTGGAAGTTGGCTTGTCGAGCTATAGGGTGGAACATTATGATGAGCAACAAAACACCAAGCGCATGATGGCCAAACTTGAATTAGTGGAAGAGAAGTTTGACACTATATACATCCAAATAGCTGCTCGAAACCAAGTCATGGCTCAATACTATAAGAAGCGGGTGAAAATAAAGAAGCTTTAAGGTTGTAGATTTAGTCTTGAATAAGGTGATTGTCCAACAGCCGGCCTCGGATCCTTTAGGCCCAAATGGGACAGACCATTCAGAGTGGTCGCATCGTCTGATCGAGCATGTATAGAATTGCCGACATTGAAGGAAGCATGCTTGTTCATCCATAGAATGCCGAACACTTGAAGAGATTTTACAGCTGACCCAAAAGGCAGACTGTTGTTTGACTTCTGGCTCCATTTTTTTTTTTTGTAAATGTAAAGATCTGCTAACCAAGGCAAGACATGAATGTACAAATATACATCAATGAAAATATGAAATCAAGAATTTGCTTGAGAAAAAAAAAAACCAAGACAACACCACAATTTAAGCTTCGACCACATTTCTCAACTCCAACTTTAGAGAAGGACACTTTAACTCCCAATAAGGAGGGGCCATTCTAACTCCTAACATGGGGGCTAGTCAGCATAAATTCTGATCATAGCTGACCTTGAAACACTAGTTCACCAGTCCAATTACACCATAGACTACTCAACCTGGGCACACCGAGCACTGGCTAATTTGGGGGCAAAAACTCTCGACCATAACTAGACTTGAAATCCTTAAGTACTCAACATGTATTAGGGTACAGGGGGTATAAAGACACCGGCCTTAATCTAAGTAGAACATGTTAAAAAAAAAGCAACTAACAAAACAAGCAGAATGTGCTCAAAAAGAGCATAGTATGTTTAAAACAAACAAAAAAAAAGTCAAAGCAACTAAATACTTGGGAAAAATTTAAAAAAATATAACATAGTTAAATGTCTAGGGAGGTAAAATAACCAAACACCTCCCATACCCAGGCACAAATAAATAAAAAGAAAAAAAGAACTGGAACCCCAAGAAGATGAGAATTATAAACCTAAGTGTCAAGCTAGATGTTGTCCTTAATGTCCTCAGTATCCAAGTTAACAATAGCTTGTGTTGCTTTCTACTCTTGCCTGCCATCATCTCCAGCATCCTTATTCAGAGTGGGGGTCTCCTCATTCTCACCCCCCTTTTTGTCTCCCTCCCTTTCCTCCTCTTTGGGGTTGGCAACAAGTGACAAATCAAGCAAGGCCACCTCCGGATGATTTGATAGGATGTTGTCTTGAGATGCTTTGTAAGTCCTTCATCCTAAGGAAGTAATTGTTGGAGAACTCCTTAGTGAGTTTGAAGTCCACCATCGCTTGGGCTAGCCAACAATGTAGCTTTTCCCCAAGGAACCTCTACTGCACCTCCCTCATTACTTGAGCCATATCTTGCGTGCCTAGGAGGTTGACCTTGTGGTCCTCTTTTAGGACCTAAGTGGCCTCCCCCTTGGCTGCTTCCAACTTAGCCCTGACCCTAGCTAGTTCACTGAAACTTTCTTCTAGCTTCTCCTCTACCTTAATAGCCTTCGCGTTGGCCTTACTGGCCTACTCCTTCTGCAGCTTGACCTGCTGCTTAGCCTTGAGGTCGATGATTTTTAGGGTTGTACAAGCATACAAAGCTTAGCGTTAGTAAAGCCCAACAAAAATGAAAGGGAAAGGAACTCAGAATCAAAGACCAAACCAACATGAACGAGCTGTCAAAGACCAAACCAACATGAACGAGCTATCGGAAGGCCGATTCATAGCACTTCTAGAAGGGCTTATGTCGGATGGAGCTAAAGAGGTCCTCTTAGGGTGCTAGCTTAACAAAGCACTCTACGACTAATAAGCATAGAGGATATTGTACCATCAGCTAGTCGTTTGAGGAATTGTTGATGGTGGTGATGGTGGAGTGATACTTTGACTCGTCAAAGCCCCTTGATGAGATGACTACCTAAGCTGCTGGGCACTCAGAGGGGTAACGACCTTAGGTTACTCAACCTGCTAAGATCTTTTCCTCTTGGCCCCAACTTTGGCCTTGCCTTTGCCCTTGCTCTAGAGCTCCATAATTTGACCTAGCCTTTCTTCTCTAGAGAGTTGGTAGGATGACAATTTTTGGAAGATAGGAGAAGTTAGAAGATGATTGGCAAAAAAGAATCAGCCCTTAAGTCAAACCTTTGATCTGGAGTGGGCCAAGAGAGTAAAGCAGCGAAATCATGTCCCCAAGGTCCTCATCAGTAATGGGCAGCCCTAAACCAGAGAAACCATGGGGAGAGTCCTCAAAACTAGACAATGATGGTTCCCTAGGCTACTATCCTGGTTGGGAAGAACCTGGCCTCAGGATGTGAGTGACACTATGCCCAGGCACTATTACTTACTTGGCTACTTGAGTAAGTGGAATGTTGTCTTGTTGGGGGTTAGTTGAGCTAGAACCCCTAAACCAATCATAGTTAGCCAAGCTGGTTTTACTTAGCAAAAATGCCTGCTATCGGACAAAAGCAAGTTTCGTCAATAGCTCCTTAATAGACAAAACAAGCAACCTTGGAGCCCATGGCCTTTTTGATCACAAATGCCCCTACTTAAACCTTGTGGGCATTGCTTGATCAGTAGGAACTGTCTCCTCGAGCCGAGATACCCACCAACTGCCAACATAGAACCACTCGAACTTCCTTAGCTTGTCCGAGTCAAGATCGCCGAGGATGATGCCCTTGATGAACCTAGTGAAGTAATACCACCCAAACTACCAGGGAAATTTTTTCATCTTGAACATTTGTTTAAATGCTTCCCATGGCATTTCGGTGGCATAGGTACACATCAACAGCACATACATATTGATCAACAAGCAATAACAATTCAGGCTTAATTAAGAAGGGCAAATGTTTAAGTCATTAAGGGCTCGGTTCATGAGTCCACCCAAAAAGAACTTCGCATAAAGTGTTATGTATCCCTCTGGTAGGTCCATGGTGGAATCTCTAGCTACAGGCAAAAAAGAACCACGTCATCAAGGATCTAGTACTCCTGACTCCAACCAAGCCTGGGTCATCATCAATGTATATTTAGTGGCTAAAGTCTGATCAAGTTGATGCTCTTGGTAGACCACCGCTCCCTAGATTGTGGTCTCCATAGCTGTTGGTGCATCTTCTTCATCCTCGACACTGTCACCTCCCTAGACTATTGCCTCTAGTCGCAACATATCTCTCCACATAAACTTTGCCCACTACTTGGGCCTCTTTAGCCTCGACCCAACTAGAAGAGCAAGGCCCATTCGTAGCAGCCTCCAAGCAAGCACGTTCTTACTCAATTACTTAAGACGTGCCCATTGTGACCACTCTGATGTAAGGGTCCTCCCCCTCACATGGTCGAATTGGGACCGTTTCTTCAATGAAACCTAGGAACTCTTGACTAGGGGTAGTCCCTTGCACCAAACTAAGGACCAGGCCAACTAAGCTACTTCTTTCTTCTCGGCTATCCTTTCAATGCTTCCCCCCCTAGAAGCCTAGTCGGTCAAACTCAGTACTTTCCTCCAACCATAGGATTCACTGATCGGTTCTAGGAATCACTCAAGTCACTCGTATTTCATATTCAAGAATTACCTGTTTGGGATTGATTAACCTAGTTCAAAAATTCTTTAAAGCTCTCAAGTCTTTTACTCGACAGTTAGGGTTAAAACTCTTAGATGTAATGATTGCACTCATCAAGGAAACAACCAATGGTAGGCTTGTTGGAAAAATAGTATGTAGCAAAAATTTTTAAAATTTTTACACTAAAGTATTTTCCAAAAAACATGTTTGACAGGCTATAGGTATAAATTAACTAGATCTTACTAACCTCGTTCACTAAAGAGATCCCACAATTGATGAAAAGAATGGCATTCTAGAAGAGCCTTAACCAACTGGCCTTCTTTGCTATTCTCTATCCACGATCCAACTGTGTGTGGGCGCACGTCATACAGCTCTTCACAAGTGACTCTCCTTCCAACCAATTAAGAAAACCCAAAACTAAGGTTTGTGATTTGTGAACAATAGCTCTTCAGGGGAGTTACAGAGACTCACAGATAGAGTGCTCACACTAGTTCTCAACTGATTCTTACTCCCTATTTATAGAGATTAGGCCTAGGGGTTACTCCTTATCCAATAAGACCTCAAAAATTCAAATTTGGATCATTATTTGATAAATCATGTAAAAACGCGTGATCAAATTATCGTTTGGTTGCCAGGCTGAATTGGTAGATCGGCCTACCGAACTTACCCATCGGCAGGCAGAACCTACAGACCGGCCTGCTAAACTTACGATAAATGATCCTTGTGAAGCTTTTACTTCCCACATGAGATTCTTTGGATAAAGCCTCTGTTTTAATTCAAATAATCCAATAGAAAAGTTATTTGATTAAAATAATAATATCTAGATAATCTCTAGGAAAATAAGCATTCTCGATAATTCAACAAGTTTATCTTAAATTAATTTATACCAAAATTTATTCAACTAATAAACGGACATGAATTATTTGATCCTATCGAATTTATCACCTTTAAGCTTAGGAATATCATATTTCATATAAGATAAATTAACAGGTTGAATTAATACAATACATCAAACATACACGCTCATGTCACGTAATTTGAAGTTAATAACTATATGTCATGTTTTACTAATGTAAATCATGGAACAAAAATTATGAATCAAATGACATATAAAAACTGCCTATGGGCTAAGTTTCTAATTCATATAGATTCACATATAACCTTATGATAAGACAATTAAACTATATTCTATTTCTTAATCTTTGTGTGTAAATTAAGAAAATAATTTAATATTTCATCCTAAGCAATCATGTTTAATATAATAAAATTTCTTATGGGATAAATTTCATTATATTAAACATAATTAGTTACAATTCATATATGTTTAACTACATGTGATTCAAGAAACTTAACATATAATTTTAATACAATCAAAGATGCCGTGGCTACACTTAAATCAATTAAAATTATACAAATCACTAATGACATTTAATTTTGATGCATAAAATATTAATGAAATTGCATGTATCAAAATATAACAACTAAAGAATACATACAAAATAAATTATGCATAAATTTATAGCCTTATCTAAAATAAATTTCTAAAATTTTATTTAAACATAAATAATAAAATCATGGAGTTCATTAAATTCATTTTAGATTCAACAAAAAATTTAATTTTCCAAAATACCCAAATCAAATTTCTGTGAAAAAAAATACCAAAATAGAATTAATTGAAATTTTTTTTTTGAATTTTTGCCTGTATCAAACGACATATCAGTGTGGGCATTAACCCAAAATGACTTGTCATTTTGTCATCAGAAAAATGCTCCTTTCCTTTGAAAATGGGATGTCATTTTGAGCTTGAGTGCCCAAAAATGACATGTCATTTTTAATGAAAAACTTGCCCATTTTTGGCCAAAAATGACATGTTGTTTTGGCTGAGCATATGGGAAAATGACATATTGTTTTTCTAGTCGTCTCCAACCTCTAAATTGGATCGTTTTGACTCAATTTTAGTCCTAACTCGTTTTTTACCCTTGGGACACCATTTTTGATGTTTTAAATTGTAGAAATGTTAGAAAATCAATTTCCTAATTCTTTCTAACATTGGTTTTCATAAAAAAATAATCAAAAAAAGATTTCATATACAACAATGTACTCTCAAAAAACCTATTCAAACAAATTAAGGTAGAGGCAAAACAAGGCTCTCATACCAAATGCTAGAAATTTTCATATATAGAATTATGATTTTCATATATGTGTGAATTTAAATTGCATAAAAATCATTTAAATACGACAATGTAAGGGAAACGAAATCTAACCTTTAGCCATTGATAATTAGGAAAATGAATGAAGAGTTTCTTTGCAAGAATTCTTAAAGAAATTTTGAGAAAAAAAAAAGAGAATCTTCTAAACCTTTTGCAATTTAAAGAGATGGTGTATTTTTAAATAACTACAAGGCAGAAGGACCTCTGGATTTTTACATGATATTTATAAACATCCGCTATTAGGGTATACGTTACCATATTTGAAAAGAGACTTTTTTTTTGAAACGTTATAACAGTTCTGAATACCTTTTGGTTGATATTCCTTAGAAAATATGTGTATATTAGACCACTTAAGTTTATTTTATTTATTTATTATCATTTAAAAACTAAATAAATAATAATAAATATAATTAAAATAACAAACACATCCATTAAGGATCTTTAAAAAAAAACGTAAACTATAGTAAAAAGTACACAACACCACCTCTTTATAAGAATGGAATCAAAAAGTAGCAACTTTATTTTGCAATGTTTTAAATTATGTAGTATTTATTGTAATTCTTTCTATAGCTTATGCTTAAAATATGTAATAATTTGTTACAATGATTTAATTTTTTTATTATAATTTATTTTATAGTGTTTTGCTATATTTCAATATGATTAATAGGACTAAATGATGTGTTTAACCTACCCAAAATATTTAAACCCAAACCAATATCACTTATTGCAATCCAATTGAATAACAGGATTGAATTAGCATAAAAAAATGACTGCCTTACTATTGTTCATTGGACTGATTATCTTTGATTGAGATAATACCATCATGGTCAATTTGCTCATATGTAGCTTGGACTGATCTGACCGCATTCACCAATGTATCTTAGCTACATTCATGGCGAAAACTCCAAATTAAGGAACCATAAGTAACCCAATTTCCTTTTCTTCTTCTTCTTCTTCTTATTTAAGAATAACGAAAACTTCAAGGACCAAAATATCTAAGGAAATTACCACCAATAAGACAACATGGAGTCTCTAGTGCTAATTGTTAGACTTACATCATAGGTTATCCTCTTAACCCTAACAAGCTACTATCACCCATAGTAACTTGGAAGGGTATGCTTTGCACTAGTCATTGGATATAACATAATCTAGTGGCAAACAATCTTGCAAAAAAAAAAAAGTTACTGCAAATAACAAGGAAGGCTAGGTTTGGTAATGGTAATCAAAGTAACTTATCGGGTTACCTCTTGTAATTATGCAAGCTAGTGCTAGTTACGATCAAAAGGAGGCATCATGACAATGATTTGGCCAAAAGTGATATAAAATAGGGGTGTCAATAAGTAGAGGTGTTCAATGATCTGCCAATCCTTCTAAACTACCTAATCCAAACTAAACTAAACCAAACAAGTGGTTTTTGTTTTAATTTTGGAAGGTACCTTCTAGAAATCATTTTATATGTTTGGATAAAGCACTAAACAATACATAGAGATCCTAGCTTTCAAGCTTAATTATTTGAGACATGTCCATGGATGTCGATGGGGAGAGAAAGCCAAGAAGCAAAAGGAAGGGGGCTGAGAAAGATCATAAAAAATAAAGGAAAAAGAAAGAAAGGAAAAGAAAAGCAAAAGAAAAAACAAATTTTAGGATCGACCAATAATATAAGTAATATAAACTTGAAGTGAAACCTCAGTTAAGAAAGCAACACGGTCCATGTTACTTTTCCAGCTAAAAAAATTAAATACTCAAACATGCAGCTTTAAATTAACAATTAAATATTTATTAATGTTGATGATCTGCTTGCTCTAATAGGGTAATTAGCGCCACGTGTAGCTAAACATGATGGTCAGATTGTCTGCCTTGCTCGTCTCGGCTTCTCAAGGAGTACCTACAATAAGAAAAGGGAATTCCTTAGAGATCAAGAGGGACATCGGTGTGGTGCTTGTCAAAGGCTTTTCAACGCTTAAGTTAGGTACTTGTTCGGCCAAGACTAGGAGTAGGGTTAATACAAACCACACCAACAATGTGACAAAACCCGACACCAAATCTAAAAATTTCAAACCCAAGACCTCTCAAGTTGAGTGGAAACTACAACTCATTGCTTAACAAAGCAAGAACCTTGGTATGGTGTGGACACCACAAACGGGTATGGAAAGTCTGTTTAATAAGTCAATCGAACGCCACAAGGAATCCTTGATAAGTTCGAAAAAGTTTCTTCAAGAACTCAAGATAAATAACTTCCAATATAAATGACCATCAAAAACTAAATTGCATAATCTAAAAGATGGCCTTATATGGCCAAAATTCACATAGGGTTTATTTTAAATGTAAAATTCCTAATCTACCCTTAATGAACGAAACACCTAAATAAAGCCCTAAGATGGAATCAAATTTAACTCAAGATTCCTTCTTCCTATGCACGACTATAATAAAGTCTAAACAAATATTCTCAAATTGTGAAATTGAAACTTAAACTAAAATAAGATTACAAAGAATTCAAATCTTGAATGGCTCCCTTTCGGATCAACTTTAATGAGTAAAACCAGCCTTTGTTCACCCTCAGTAGTGAACACTCTCTTCTTGTTGTAGAACTCTGCGGA
>CAMOHE010053525.1:56751-85801 GCA_946598075.1 Artocarpus hirsutus
ATCACCGAAACTATGCAGGGACTCATGCTTTCTCTCACGTACCCTTTCTTCATCAAATCTTCGACTTGCCTTTGAAGGTCCTTCGTCTCTTCTGGGTTGCTCCTATATGCTAGTCAGTTTAAATTTGATGCACTGGGCATGAAATTGATTTAATGTTCAATCCCTCAAATAGGTGGCAAACCATGTGGTAACTCCTCGGGAAACACATCCTTGAACTCCTACAAGAGAGAAACAACAACACTGGGCAAAGAAGAGTCAAGTTGGTCAGTGTTTAAAAGGGGTCTCTATCCACATGAGTACAACCATTGGCCATTTTAAAAGCAATGCTAGCTTAACCTCACTTTTTTTTGCATAGAAATATCTTTGTTTTCTCTTTGATTTTACCTTTTTGGCCAAACTCTTCTCTCTCTTTTCTTCCTCACTAGATTCAAGCTTTCTCTCTTCTTTCCTCTCTTTAGCCGTGTGTTTCTCTCTTTCCTCACTCTCACCATGCATGGCCTGACTCTTCTTTTCACTTTCTTTCTTTTGCTCTCTCAAATTATCTTGATCTCTCGGTTTCTTTTGTTCACTCAATTTTTGTAATCTCACTTGATCCTCAAAGACTTGGTTTGGCGTCATCGTAACCAGGGTGATTGTCTGTTGATTGGACAAGAATGAGTACTTGTTGATGAAGCCATCATGCTACACATGTCGATTAAATTGCCACAGTCTTCCTAACAGGAGATGTCCAGCTTGCATCGGTACCACATCTCACAATACTTTATCTTTATATTTACCAATCCAAAATGTTACGACCACCTACTTTGTAACCCTCACTTCGCCACTATTATTCAACCATTGCAGCTTGTATGGTCGAGGATACTTAAGTGTTATAAGCCCTAGCTTTTCCACCAGAGACCTGCTTGCAACATTAGCGTAACTACCACCATGGATAACAACACTACATACCTTGTCTTTAATGTGGCAACGAGTGTGAAAGATGTTCTTCTGCTGTATTTCTTATTCCTCTTCTTTAGCATGCAAGCTTAAGGCTCGACGTGCGACTAAGCCTAACATCTCACCGTGTTTTGCCTTGAACTCTTCGTCTCCCATGGGGGCATCCTCTAATCATGGCATATCATCAAGATCAGTTTCATCTTAGAATTCGATTTCACCATCTTCCCGAATCACCATAACTCGCTTGTTTGGACAATGGCTAGCTATGTGCCCTCTCCCCTGGCATTTGAAGCATTTAATATCACTAGAATGATTCGAAGCAGGGGCTAATTTACCTTGAGAAACTGTGGTGGAGGTGGCTGGTTTTTGCTCGGGTTTGGACTTCGAGGTGGACGGATTTTCTTCTTTCTTTGGGTAGCTCGTCCTCCAAGGAGTTGTGTTCCCTCTTTTACCCTATCCAACCTCTCATGGATTTGATCTAATTCCTTCCTTAACATCTGTCTCATCTTCCCCATGAATGCTTACATTTGCAGATTCAGTGTAATGGGTGGTTGAACCTCTTCATTTGTGTTATTTTCTTGATTTTGAGACATGATTGAATTCTGCAAAACAAAGTTAGAACAATATAGAAATGAACCTCACCACACTCCTCCACATGTTTCACTCGAAATAAAATGATTCGCTCAAATTCACTTGTGTTTCACTCAATTAATTTGGCTTTTACCCTCTAATATGCTCACCCTCTCTGCCTTTTTCCACTTGTACTCTTCTTTTAGTTCTTTCAAAACTAATCAAACAATAACAAGAAGGATTCAAGCAATAATTTAAGGTGAGAGACAAACCAAAGGACTAAAATTTGACTGCAGATTTTGATGAATTTTGTCACTTAAGCGTGTGATCTTAGCAAAAGGGTGTCGAAGAGTCGGGTCACAAGACACAATCCACAATGTCAAACTAGAAGTGCAATATCAAGATTAGAAGAATCCCAAAACAAAACCTGAAAACTAAAGAATCAATGAAGAACCCTAAAGAAATTCAAGAAAACTGAAAAATTATAACCCTAGAAACCAAAAGAGCAATACAGGTTTAACTCTTTCAAGACTAAAGAAACAATTCAAGGACCACGAAAGATGATTTCAAGAAACCCTAAAGAACCAAATTTGAAATATATATGTATATATATATTTGGCCGAATTGACACCCTAACCCTAACTTTATGAATTTGACCTAGAAAATAAGAAGCCTGAAGCACCGAAGGGCTCTAATACTAACTGATATGAACCACACCAACAATGTGACGAAACCTGACACTAAATTTGGAAATTTCAAACCTAAGAGCTCTCAATTTTAGTTGAAACCACGACCCGTTGCTTAACAAAGCAAGAACCTTGGTATAGTGTAGATGCCACAAACAGGTATGGAAAGTTTGTTTGATAAGTCAATCGAACATCACTTGGAATCCTTGATAAGTTTGGAAAACTTTCTTCAAGAGCTCAAGAAGAATAACTTTCAATATGAATGAACATCAAAATTTGAAGTGCATAATCTAAAAGATGGCCTTATATGGCCGAAATTCACATAGGGTTTATTCAAATGTAAAATTCCTCCTTGATGAAAGAAATGCCTAAATAAAGCCCTAGGATGGAATCAAATTTAACTTAAGATTCCTTCCTCCTGTTCATGACTATAATAAAGTCTAAACAAATATTCTAAATTTCAAATTGTGAGAAACTTAAACTAAAATAAGATTACAAAGAATTCAAATCTTGAATCTTGAATGGCTCCCTTCTTGGTCAACTTTAATGAGTAAAAACTAGCCTTTGTTCACCCTCAGTAGTGAACACACTGTCTTCTTGTGGTAGAACTCTTGATCTCACGTCTATTAACGTACTTTAAAATAACCCCAAGTATAAGGTTGTCTCAAGTAATATTTACTCAATGAATCAGACGTCGAACCGACAGGGAAGGATTTATTTAGTTCCATTATATTTATTATATTAACTTTTTCTTTTTATTTAAGCTGAAAAATATGAGGATTAATATTCTTTTATTTACAAAGTATATTTACAATATTCATATTTTTACAACATTTTTCATTTTCAGATTTTGATAATTTGGAACTTTCATAACAAGAAATGTAGACAAAATTAAAATGGAACTTTAACAATAAGTGCAGATAATTTAAAATAACTTAAGCAAAGTAATGACGTCAATTTAGAGAAATAAAACAACAATAATAACAGGGCTGAGGTTTAAAGGTTTTGTTCTGACAATTATCTTAAATATATTTTAATTTTTCTTTTTATTTATTAGTTGGTTTAAGTATACACAATGTCATCTTATGTCGACAATAAATCAAGAGTTATCAAGCATTTACTATGCCATTCCATGTCTATAATGTAGCAAAAACACAACGTAATTAATAGGCAGCATTTCAACATAACTTAACTAAAATAACAATCAAGATAGTAAGTTAAGCATTTACCAAGCCATCCTCTGTCTATGAGTAATCAAGGTCCTCCCAAGCATTATCTGTGCTAGTCTATGTCGTTGAAAAATGAAAACGATAATTTTTGTAGAGTTCCAACTAAGAAAATATTGAAATCCTAAGTTTTCTAAGAAAATATTTTGGCATTACAACTGCTTAGAAAACTAAAAAAAAATAAACATATTTAAGATAATTTTGCCAAAATTACCCTTCTCCCCTCAGCTAAAAAGGAAATCAAAAAGACATAATTAATAAAGTATTACTGATATTATTAGACATAATTTTTATAACATAAACTAGGAAATATTTTACAAGAAACTAGACTAAAAACTGAAATAAAAATTAAATTATTTTAAAACTAAACTGTTTATGCAGTCGTATGAAAATACTGCAAGAAGAGGGATGCTATGAACTTGAGATATGCCTCAGTATTTATCGATATGAAAAAGTACTATTTGCAGCATGTTTTTAATTTTTTTTACTGTAATCTTTGTTGAAAATGGAAAAAGCATCTTCTCATTTTTTTAACACGAGATTCCCTTCCACATTAGCTGAAAATTCGGTTGAGATCCTCTACTTCTCAATAGCTGCACGTACTAAAACAGGCGTGATCTGGACCGTTAATTTTGTGATCCAACAGCTCCTAGACGTGGGCAAAAATGGACCCAGGTGGAGCCACGTGGCCCAAAAACAAAGACCATCAGATCGGTGAAAGCATTCGCATCAAACAGCTAGAAGGACGACTTTAGTGTGAACGACTACATGGGATTCAATGTTGTCTGAGATTCCCCTGACTGGCTCTGGCAGCTTTGTCAATGCATGTGGCACACGTGCCAATCAGATTTCGACACGTGGAATGCACTACTGAGACTCAGTGATGCAATGGCTGACGCAATGACACGTCTCCTTTGGCTGGACGGCTGAGATTAATTCGGTGGCTTATCGCATGGTCCTTACTTCACCACATGTCCTCAATTATATCCGATTTTGTCTATTTTTGTATCGTTTTGCTCCTTTTTTCCTCTAGATTTTAAATCTAAAATTCACAAACATACTAAAATTAATTATTTTACAAACAAAATATTTATAAAAATATTAAAGATATTTATTTTACATTAAAACACACAAAAATTAGTTACAAGCTTTTAAAATTTCCAATCTCTTTTGGTTTGACACAGTTATAATTTTTAAGACTTGAAAATATTTTTAAAAATTACTAAAAATATAATGGAATATATTTACAAACTTAAAACACATTAAAACTCAAAATAAAATAACCGCATGTTATTTTTATGGTTTTGACTATTTACAAACTAAACACTTATTTAACATATCAAAACTACTCTAAAAATTACCAAGAATATTATTAAACATAAAAACACACTAAAAACACATTTTTAAACACATTTACACACTAAAACACAAAAATACTATTTATCACTAAATTGCTATAATTGAGAAGTTCTATGAGAAATATTAATGCAAAGTGATTGATTTTAATGTTAAGAAAAGTGTATTTTCTAAGTCTCATCACACCTCCCATCTAGCTTATTGTTTATCCCAAGCAATTAAGGTGATAAAACTTGAAACAAACCAAAGGTTTTGATTTTTGAAAAGTTGGTGATTCCTTGCTGATTTTCCTCAGGGTTTATTCCATATTCATGCCTCAAAGTAAAAATGTAAATATTAATTAAGTTATGATTCATTTCTAGAGTATGTCAAATATTTAAGATGAATTTGCCCGCGTGTGTGTGAATTTCTATTACTAATCAAGGCATATTTACCAAATAAATTTACATTAATATAACTTAATTTATTTAAATAATTTCTTATAAATTTATTTTTCATCCCTCTTGCCACTAATGTAGAATAACACCTTGTTAAAAACCTTCAGGACTTTATTCAATTTGTAATGTAAGGCTTAGGTCAAAGGTAGGATGAATGATATATTTGAGGCTTGGTTCACCCATAAGACACTTACAAAAATTTCAAACCTTTAAAATGTATAATCTAATTCCCAAAGTATACAATCCCGAACTTAAAATGAAATTTCCTTCGTCAACCACTTTTTATTTAACTTTTTTTTTCTTTTTTAGTTTTTTCTTTTTTTTTTCTCTCTTTTTTTTTTTTTTACTAAAATGCAAAATAACTAAAGAGTTACAATAAACTTACATATTTTACAGATGTAATAGATATTCTTAACCCATTCCAAACTCTCATAATATTGGCAAAAACCCGATTACGCTTGAAAGAACAAATGCCTTATGAGTGAAAGGTAAAAGAAAAGGATTATAAATTTATTAAAAAGGCTAGGCTAAATATGTGGGTAACAAAGAAAATAGAACATTAAGCACAACAGGGTAACTAGGGATATAAAATATTTTTAGGTAGGCTTGAAAAGCTCAAACGTTCCAAAGATGGCCTAAATTATATCTATAACTTAGTGTTATCTAGGATTTCACCTCAAGAGGGATTTAAACAAGTTATAAGATTTTATAAAAATAAACTAAACTATACGAACATAAACAGTCTCTAAATTAATATAACAAATCATAGTGCAAGATTTTGTGTTCAAATTTTGGGAAAATTTCAACCTAAAATATAAGGCAAACCAAAGAAACTAACATAAACTTAAATAATATTTAAAATTTACCTTAAGTCATGAAAATTTTATAATCTTGATATCATCATCAGACAGGAGGCAAATCACTGAAAATATTTTTAGATCTTTTATTTTTATTCAATTTTTTTTATTTTTTTTGAATAATTAAATGCAATGCAAACACATAGTTTTTATAATCATGTAGAAATACGTTTGAAGAATGCTAGTCATGTTATTACTCAGCTGTTTCTACCAAGGTGAAAATGCGTTTCAAGAATATTAAATATTCCTTACCTCAACCATCTTCAAACTTGCATGCTACACAGGGAGAAAAATGCAAAGATGAAAATTTACAAACACAAAGGACTTCATTTTCAGACCATTATCGAGACGCGTTTCAAGACAAATCCTTTACTCAGCCATCTCGATCTAGGAACACGTGAATCTTAAAATTTTACAACCAGCACACATTTTATTTATTTATTTTTTGCTTCACTTTTAAAACTTGTCCTAGATTCAATCACAAAAAAAAAAAAAAAAATTGACACAACCTTCTCGCCCCAACCTAAATTGAACACTGTTCCCAATGTTTAATAACATATATTTACAAGAGCGGTTATTCAAAGACAAACACAAAAACAAAAACATAAACAATGATGCTGTAGGTAAAACTAAAAGAGATAGAGTTTAGAGAGAAAGATCCAAATCTCGTTTGCATTTTTCGTAGAACTTTGATGTTGCAGTGTCCGTCTTGAGATCAATGACTTACATTTTTTCAAGCAATTTCTCTACGGTAGGGGCAGAGACAAAAATCTTTCTTCCTGACTCCTCAAGAAACCTTTGTTCCACAGCACGATCTAAAAAACTAAGCAAACTATCAAAGTAACCATTTATATTTAATAAACCTACAGGTTAGTCCGAACAATTTCCAACTAGCAATGACAAAAGTTCTTCTGGAGTTTCTAAACATCCAGGTAAAGCAATAAAAGCATCAGAAGCAAACTCCATGTCTCTTATTCGCTCAGAGATACCTGTGGCTAGTCTTTCAACACCAATAGTAGGACCATATAAATGACTTTGAGCGAAGACACCTGGAATAATACCTAAAGCTCAAGTACCTCTAGAACGGCTTCCAGCAGCAACAATACCCATTAAACCTAGACTACCTCCTCCATAGACAAGATTGATCTCTTTCTTAGCCCAGAGAAATCCTAAATGAAATGCAGCTTCTATGTTATCAATACCTTTTCCTGATTTAGAACCGCAAGACACACAGATATTGTTGAACTTTAAAGATGACTGGGATGAGGACTCTAGAACAATTAATAAGACTAAGACTCCTTTTTTTTTAGACTGACTCTATCTTACAAATCTGCTCTAAGGAAAACTAAAAAACTAAAGGGATTTTATACACATCTAAGGAGAATGTTATATACAATTAAGTAAAGACAGCTATGATGATAGATAAGGACAAGTAGATAATGTGACACAACTATAGAACTTTTTGAAAAGTTTTATCTGACAAAATTATTTACCTTTTGACAAACTAGACTTTGCTGCACAACTTCTGACGAATGGGACTAAATTTTAAAAATCAAACCAAATCTTATCTTACATGACACACAAGATACCTATTGAAGAAGATTATGCATCTGACAAAAGAAGAAAAGTCAAAATATTATTATTAAAATATAAGCAGTACAATCACAATTATTAAACAAGTATTGTAAAAATCATGCAAGACAAAAATCTTTTTGGTGATGAAATTTTATTCGAGAATGAGTTAAAGAAAACTTTTGTTCATCAAAACGTGTTTCCAGAAATTCTGTTACTCAATTGTTTTGATGATTTTTCATTAAAACCATGATCATATCTCTAATAAATTTTCAATAGTTTTTTTTATAATGACAAACGCACAAAAAAAATAAAGAAAAATACTTTACACACCTTGTTCTGAAGTAGAAGGATCTTGAGTCTATTTTCCATATATCATTCTCGCAAACTGAACAGTTGGGTCTTTTATCGTCAGATTCCCAAGACATTCCTTTTTAACATGAAATTAAGGTGAGAGTTGTTTCATAGCCCCCTAAACGTATCCACTTGGATGGGACTCAAGAGAAACTCAGAGATCTTCTAAGTTTTCATTCCTAAGGCCATTTTTATAGAACTGAATTTTATCTTCCCTATTTCTAGAAACAAAACCAGGTGAGGGACATTTTCTAGAACAAGTTTGATGAGAACATTTATGACATTTTGATTCTATATGACTAGCTCTTCTTTTTCTAGCACACAGACTTGTACCCATACCAGGTAAACCTACATTATTTACATCACTTAGATGAACAAGACCTTCTATATACATCTTGATATCAGTAGGAAGTTTAAAACGTGAAAGTACCTGAAGACGATTGACTCTAGTTTTATACTTCTTTCTGATCTCTCTTTGTGAAAGTAAAGGGAAATATTTCTTTAGGTGCTCATATTTCAGATCCATGACTTGAAAGAAACAGAGAGATTCTTGAGAGTGAATTGAAAGCTTTGAAAGAGAGTTTGAGAAAGAATTGGGGAGATTTTTGTGGAAGCAGAAGAAAAGGAATTAAAGATTTTCTAGAAAAAGTCTTTGAAAGATCGAAGAATTTTGGAAGAGTTTTGGAGAATTTTTAAGAATTTTAGCGAGAAGATAGAGAGAATTCGAGAAAGAAAACGAGAAATTTAAAAAGAGAAAGAACAAAGATTTTTTAGCTTAAATGCACAGTAACAGATTTTATAGACAAGGGATGAATTACTATTTAGACACGTGGAAGACTGTACAGACACATGTGACAATAATGGGCTAAACTAAAATGGGCTAAAGAAAAGTAACCTAACAGATTACTAAGAAATGATAATATTTTTGTGTTTTTGAGTTTTTCAATTTTTATATCTCTTTTTTTTAATTATTTACAAAAGTATAAAATTCAAAAAAATTCATTGAAAATCATTTCATTAAAATGCGTTTCTAGAGGCTGTTGATACAAAAGTATCAACTAATCTTGTTGATTATAACCTCCATAATTTATGCCATTTTAATGAATTTTTAAAGTTATTTTTATGATTTTTAGGAAAAACAAAGGAAATAAATATACAATATACAAAGACAAAAACATAAAAATAATACAAAAATTAATCTATAACTATGATTTCAGTTTCAGAATCGAAGTCAAAATCGTCAATGTTGATGACTATTGGAAGAGTTGCTGTGAACCTTCCCAAAAGATAGCACTAGCACTCCTAAAAAGTTAAGTTGCCAGCTGCGGTAAAGAATCTTTGCTGAAATTCTTCTTCATCTATAAGATCATACACGAGATCATCTATAGTGTCACCCATTATCTCATCCTCAGCTTCTTCTTCAAATATTTCATTTTCACATTTAGCTTTAAAACTTGAATTTTCGGTTTCAGGAGGTTGTTCAACAAAAACATTCACAGAATGGTAGTTATCAACTTTAAGTGGAACATTTGAATCAAAAGAATTAGCCAAGTCTGCCAAAGGATCAATAAATGTTCTAGAAGTACTGTTCTCTACAAAGTTCACTTCACACTTTCCAGAGGGTGATTGTGCCATGTTAAAAGCATTGAATTCTGAAGTCATATTCCCAAAAGACAATTTTAGTATTCCATTTCTACAATTAATTAAAGCATCAGAAGTTGCAAGAAATAGACACCTAAAACGACAAGAATTTGAACATTTAAATTTGCAATAGGTTGTGTATCCAAAACAATGAAATCTATTGGGTAGTAAAATTTATCAATATGGACTAACATATCCTCAACAACACCTCTTGGAATTTTTACAGATCGATCAGCTAACTAAAGTGTGACAGAAGTTGGCTTATGTTCACCTAAACCTAATTGCTGATAAACAGAATAAGGTAAAGGTTGACAGTAGCACCAAGGTCTAACAAAGCACGTTCAATTTGAGTATTTCCTATGATACAAGAAATTGTGGGACAACCAGGATCTTTGTATTTCACTGATGAATCATATTGAATGATGGAACTAACATTCTCAGCTAAAAATGTAGTTTTAGTCATATTATGCTTTCTTTTAATTGTATGACAATCTTTCAAAAATTAGCATAAGATGGGACTTGTTTGATTGCATCTAAAAGTGGAATGTTAATTTTGACTTATTTGAACAGTTCAAAAATTTCAACATTTTTATCAAACTTCTCTTTTGAAAGTAAAGCTTGAGGAAATGGGACTTTTGGAACAAATTTCTCTTTTGAAACAGTCTTTTTTTTTTTAAGAATTTTCCTCATCACTTTTCAAAGTTGAATTAACCTTCTGATCTTTTGAAAGATTAGTTTTATCAATAGCTTTTCCACTTTGAAGAGTTGTGACAAAATTAACAATTTCTTGTTGTGATTGTGAATTAGAAGAGGCAACTTCATTTGTAGATAGGTAATGTATAGGTTGACAAGGAAATTTGCCTTTTTCTTGAATGCAAAGGGAAGAAGTAAGTTTAGAAATGGATTCTTTAATTTCCTGAATGTCTTGAGAAGTGCAAGTATTATGAACTTTTTTTTTTTGAATAAATGATTTTTGAGCTTGAATGAAAGCTTGCAAAGTGTCTTCAAGAGTTTTGACTCAAGATTGGAGATTTTTAGAAAAATTTTATAGAGGCCTTTGAAAATTTTGAGAATTTGTTGGAAATTGTAGATTTTGAGATTGTTGTGGAAATGGTAGACGACTTTGAGAATATTGTGGTGGAAGTGTTGATGGTGGTTGATATTACTGTTGTGGTTGATCATTTCTGTAACTAAAATTAGGATGGTTTCTCCATTGTGAATTGTATGTGTCATAATGTGGGAATAGAAATGGCTTTCTAGGTGGGTCCAATTGATTTGTGTAATTTACCTATTCATGGGACTCTTCCTTAAAAATTGGGCATTCACAAGTTGAGTGTCCTAGAGTTTGGCAAACACTACACAAAATTTCAATTTTGGGTTCTTGGACATTCCTACATTCTATGGCTTCAATCTTTTTAGCCAAATATGCAATCCTAGCATTTTGATCATTTTCTTGACTAAGTTGATGGACACCACTTTGAGCATTAGCAAGATTAGATCTAATTGAACCTTCAAAACTACTATGTTGCCAATATTGAGAGTTTTCAGCTAAGTTATCAAGAAAATCTAACTTTCTATCAGGTTCTTTATCAAAGAATTCTCCATTACACATTGTTTCAACAAATTGACAGGTTTCGAGAGTTAAACCTTCATAAAAGAAACTAATATAATGACATTTTTCAAAACCATGATGTGGTCAAGAATTCAACAAATCCTTAAATCATTCCTAGCATTGAAAATAAACTTCCTTTACATTTGGGAGAAATTTTGAATTTTTTTTTCAAAGCATTGGTCTTATGAGTTAGAAAGAATTTTTTCAAAAACTCAGTTTGCATTTCTTGCCATGTATCTATTAACCTAGGTTTTAAAGAGGTAAGCCAAGTTTTAGCTTTGTCTTTTAAAGAAAAAGAAAAAAGCTTAAGCTTAACAATTTCATTTAAAACTTCCTAGTCAATGAAGGTAGCACAAACATATTTAAACTCTCTAACGTGCAAATATGGGTTTTCAGATTCTAAGTCATAAAAATTGGGAAGCAAATTGGTCATTCTAGATTTAAACCTAAAGTGATAGACATTGAGAGGAAAAACCAAACATGATGGAGAGGATTCACGGAGTGGTTGCAAATAATCTCTCATTGAACAAATAACAGGATTAATGATTTTTTGATTAACAATATTTTTATTATGAACACTTTCATCATCAGTGATTTTTGGTGAATTTGAAAAGACAACAAAGAATAAAGGTGGTTTCAAGCTTTTCCTAACTAATCTACAACTTTTAGACTCACAAAACCAAATTGGCAGATAAATTGTTTAAATATTTACAAAATTTTATAGATAGATACTAAGCTTTTCTTTACTCAGGGAGAATAAAGTAGTGAATAAAAAGTATCTACCTTATTGATTTTGTGAAATTTCCGAATTATATTTTTAAAGAATATCTCTAGGAAAAATTGGTGGTGCTAAGGCTCATTAAAAACCAAACAACGTTTTTGGAATGACTGGTGTTGGGAGAATCTTCAAAAGTGAACCGGTTATAGTAAAAAATTCTAAACCAGTACCAGCCCCCAAATAGAACTTTCTCAAAAAATACTTTTCACAAAAATACAATTTATTTATTAAGTGTTATTGAAAACCTAATCTAAAATTTTATGAAGTTTTATTTCTAAGGCAAAAACATAAAACTAAACTTAAAACTAGTAAAATAAATATTTTACAGAAGAAAGGAAAGAAAATAAATTTTTATTATTTTTAGAATTTTATTTATTTATTTATTATTTTATTATTTTTCAATTTTTTTGAATAGTAAAATAGTGACATGAATAGTCACTACTATTACACAAATAATAACTTACAAAAAAGCATACAGATTTCTACATAAATAGTACTTAGCACCTACAAAATAGAAAATATTAACAAAAGAAAACAAATAAAACAAAAGAAGAAAAGTTAGTAATATATAAAAGAAAAAGAAAAAGAAAATATATTATACAATAATACGCTGCACTGAAAATAGTATCGTTCCCCTAAACAACGGTGCCAAAAACTTGATCTCACGTCTATTAACATACTTTAAAATAACCCCAAGTATAAGGTTGTCTCAAGTAATATTTACTCCGTGAATCTAAGGTCGGACCCATAGGGAAGGATTTATTCAGTTCCAATACATTTATTATATTAATTTTTTCTTTTTATTTAAGCCAGAAAATATGAGGATTAATATTTTTTTCTCTACAGAGTATATTTACAATATTTACATATTTTTACAACATTTTTCATTTTGAGATTTTGATAATTTCGAACTTTAATAACAAGAACTACAAACAAAATTAAAATGAAACTTCAACAATAAGTGTAGATAATTTAAAATAACTTAACCAAAGTAATGACGGTAATTCAAAAAAATAAAACAGCAATAATAACAGGGCTAAGGTTTAAAGGTTTTGTTTTAACAATTATTTTAAATATATTTTAATTTTTCTTTTTATTTATTAGTTGGTTTAAGTATATACTATGTCATCCTATATCGACAATAAATCAAAAGTTTTTAAGCATTTACTGTGCTAGTCCATATCTATAATATAGTAAAAACACGACATAATAAATAGGCAGCATTTCAACATAACTTAACTAAAATAACAACCAAGATAGTAAGTTAAGCATTTACCAAGCCATTCTCTGTCTACGAGTAACCAAGGTCCTCTCAAGCATTATCCGTGCTAGTCTATGTTGTCGATAAATCAAAACCGTAATTTTGGCAGAGTTTCAGCTAAGAAAATATTGAAATCCTAATTTTTCTAAGAGAATATTTTGGCATTACAACTGCTTAGAAAACAAAAAAAAAAAACTAAAAATATTTAAGGTAATTTTGCCAGAATTTTCCCTCTCCCCTCAGCTAAAAAGGAAATTAAAAAGACATAATTAATAAAGTATTACTGATATTATTGGACATAATTTTTATAACATAATCTGGGAAATATTTTACAAGAAACTAGACTAAAAACTAAAATGAAAATTAAATTATTTAAAAACTAAACTATTTGTGCAGTAGTACGAAAATACTGCGAGAAGAAGGATGCTCTGAACTTGAGAAATGCCTCAGTATTTACAGGCATGAAGAAGTATCGTTTACAACATGTTTCAATTTTTTTTTTACTATAGTCTTTGTTGAAAATGCAAAGAGCATCTTCTTATTTTTTTCACACAAGATTCCCTTCCTCATTGGCTGAAAATTCGGTTGAGATCCTCTGCCTCTCGGCGGCTACAAGTACTGAAACTGGTGTGATCTAGATCATTAATTTCGTGATCCAATGGCTCCTAGATGTGGGAAAAATGGACCTAGGTGGAGCCATGTGGCCCACAAATAGAGACTGTCAGATCGGTTAAAGCATTCGCATCAAACGGTTGGAAGGACGACTTTAGTGTAAACGATTGCACGGGATTCAACGCTATTTGAGATTCCACAAAAATAACCGCACGTTATTTTTATAGTTTTGACTATTTACAAACTAAATACTTATTTAACATATCAAAACTACTCTAAAAATTATCAAAAATATTATTAAATATAAAAACACATTTTTAAACACATTTACACACTAAGACACAAAAATACTATTTATCACTAAATTGCTATAATTGAGGAGTTTTATGAGAAATTTTAACGCAAAGTGATTGATTTAATGTTAAGAAAATTGCATTTTCCAAGTCTCATCAACTCTCTGGACCAAGTTATTTAGCTTTTCTTTGAATCTTTTAGCTCGAGCCCTCATCACCAGACCAATTGGAACTTGAATCAGATCATGAAAATTCCTTGCAGCCTTGATGTCCTCATCGTCCATGTTATCTCTTTGGTAGAGCAAATTGATAAGCCACCACTTAGGCTGAGGTGTAAGGTGGGTTTGATCCATGATCTTATGTCCCATCAAGTGGTGTCAAGGGGTAGTGACAAGTGTCACAATCCTAACTAATGGCCAACCCCTCATCTAAAGGTTGTGGTGAGGCCATGTGTCAACCATGTGGAAAGAGTTATTGCATGGTTATAGGCTATGTCAGTCTGCCTAAGCACGTGTTCTTTTTGAGAAGGCAACATCTTGTGTAGTGGCCAGTGGAGGCCCTAGGAGCACCTCACGAAGAAGTGCCAATCAGAGGGGAGTCTTATGGGTGTCCAAAATTGGCTTTCTCTGAGTAGGGTGGCTGGACAACTAAGGAGTGTTCTCTGGGAACATGATGTCGAGCATACCCCCAACAATAGCCCCTAGTGCACCAGGTTGGTGCTCGGCCTGGTGCCTTATGCCCAAGGGTTGGATGAACAAAATGGTCATTGGATTTAGGTCTTTGGGATCACGAGTTTTGAGGGCATCATAGGCCAAGCTCAGCTGACACGTGTCAGTCCTATTAGACATGTATACCATAAGGAGTAAAAATGTAATATATTTTTGGAGACATTTTTACCGATAAAGAGTTTATTTATTATTCATATGCCAAATTGTTGTCCTTTTTACGTCCATATTTGTTGAATATATGATAAGCAAACAAAAGTCTGAAACTATCAGTCTAAACCTTAGAGTCAGGCTTATGATGGATAAATTATGCAAAAGACATGATTCTAAAGGTGACGATCTAAATCATAAGATCTGTAATCGAGGGAATAAAGTTTAGGCAAAGATTGTTGTGTTGTGTATATGCCTAACGGGAGATGGTTTGTCTTGGCCATAGAAGGTGGACACTATGAATAGAAACATTGGTGCATTGTCATAGATGATGATGTATTAGATCAAGACATAAAGTGTAATTGATTTGGATTAATAATTCTATCTTGGCAATGCAATTCACTTTAGACAATCATATGTGTTGTATCTTAATCCTGAGATGAATAGTATGCCCATGATTTTTACTTATGTCTTTTGATGTACCAAAGGGTGACATCCACAATTTATGATGGTACGTATACCAGTATGTTGGAGACATGCCTCTTGATAGTGTAGATCTATTATTCATAAGTAAGGAATCCATAGCTTCTGTTTAGGAGTCATTGATATCCTCTTATATACATTATTCGGTAATTGAAAAACTAGAGTGCTCAACCATTTGAATACATAGGTATAACCAGATAGTATGTTATCTTTGGATGGTAAGTTTTATGATGGTGAAATAATGAAAGGTAAGAGAAAAATAATTGAGAAGGTAAAACAAAATTTATCCTTAAGTTGATTATGGATAACCCTATAGGGATACGATACATTATGATATGTCATGGAGACTTAGCTAATCGTGCTTTGTAATTCTATTTAGTTTGATAGTGCAGCTCTAAGCTTTTAGTGGAGTAGCGTTAGAGTTGATAATTATAAAATATATAACCCATAGCTTTTAGTGGTATAAGTTTGGCAAGCCGATCTACTAGTTCGGCCTACCGATTGAACAATAATCTAATCACATGTTTTTACATGATTTTATTAAATATTGATCTAGATTTGAACTTTTGAGGCCTTATCTGATAAGGACTAATCCCTAAGCCTAACCTCTATTAATAGTGAGTAAGGCTCATAAGTTATTTAGGTCAGTTGAGAAATCTAGAGTGAGCTCTCTATTTGTGAGTCTCTATAACTTCCCTGAAGAGTTAATGTTCACAAATCACAAACCTTAGTTTTAGGTTTTCTCAATAGGTTGGAAAGAGAGTCACCTATGAAGAGCTATAAAGTGTGTACCCACATGCACTCCGATCGTGTATAGAGAATAGCAAAGAAGGCCAGTTGGTTGAGGCTCTTCTAGAATGTTCTCTTCATGGATTGCGGGATCTTTTCAACTAACAAGGGTAGTAAGATCTGGTTAATTTATGCATATAGCATGTCAAATTCGTGTTTTGAAAAATACTCTGGTATAAAAATATTAAAAATTTACGCTGCATACTATTTTTCGAACAATTGATATTAGACCCATGGTTTTTACATAAATATACGAGTTTGTGATCATGCTAGATGTATAAATTATGTAATCTTGATCTCTTCTATGTTTGAATTTATTTTTTAGAGAATTGGCACTCTAGGGTTTTTATATATTTATGTTGTCATAAAATTATATGGTGAATGTTTATTAATTAATTATGGTTGATTGAATTATTATTTAATAATTAATTAATTAATGCCGGTTATAGTTCCTCGGATGTTAGAATGTGTATCTGTTTTTCATGCAATTAAATGGTAGACTATCATCTTCGTCTAAGAAGTGTTATTTAATTTTAAATTTGTAAGAATTTTTTAATTAAATAATCATTTGGAAGAAGACAGATTTAGGAGATAGATGATAGCAATCCACAAGTATGAGTCTCACTCCCCTTTATATAGAGATTGAGCCCTGGAGTCAATCTTTATCAAATAAGGCTTCAAAAATTTGAAATATGATCAAATCAGGATCAACATCTGATAAAATTAGCGTCTAAAAAAACATGCGAACTTACTCCATTGGCAAGCCAAACCTGAAGATCAGCTTACCAAGCTTACGATTTTTGATCCCTACGAATCTTTATTTCCCACACAAGATTCTTGGGATAGAGCCTCTGTTTTAATTCAAATAACCCAATAGAGAAGTTATCTAATTAAAACAGTCATATCTAGAAAACCTCTAGAAAAATAAATATTCCTGATAATTTAACAAGTTTATCATGAATTTATTTATTAAAAAATAATCCAATCGATAAACTACATGAATTATCTAATCCCAATAATTCAACAAGTTTATCTTGAATTAATTTTTCACAAAACTAATTCAACCGATAAACACACATGAATTATCTAATCCTACTGAATTTCAACCAATCTGATAATTTGACATAAGTCACCAATTATTGGAAAAGCATGCCGCATTATTACAGAATTTGTTATGAGCTAGCAAAAGAGACTTGATGGACCTATATAGTTTAAGCTCCTGATAATTATGAAACCCAATATCCTAGATATATATTTCATAATTATCAACTCCAACGCTATTCCACTAAAAGCTTAGAGCTGTACTCTCAAACTATATAGAATTATGAAGCCCGAATAGCTGATTCTCCATGACATATCATAATGTATTGTATCCGCATAGGATTATCCATCATCGGCTTAAGGATAACTTTTGTTTTACCTTCTTGATTATTTTTCTCTTACATTCCATCTCACCATCGAAAAACTTACCATCTGAAGACAATATATAATTCGGTTACACCTATGTATCCAAATGGTTGAGCGCTCCAGTTTTCCAATTACAAGAAATCACATATAAGAGGATATTAATGACTCATAAAGAGGAGCTATGGATTCTACATCTATGAATAACTCTATGCTATTAAGTGTCATGCCTCCAACGTACTGGCATGTGCACCAACATAAAATATGGATGTCACCCTTTAGTACATCAAAAGACAGAAGTCAAGAAACTGACCCACTATTCATCTTAGGATTAAGATATAACACAAATAAATGTCTAAAGTGAATTGATTTGCCAAGAGAGAATTATTAGTCCAAATCAATTTAGTTTATGTCCTGATTCAACACATTGTCACCTATGACAATGTGCCAATGTTTCTATTTGCAAAGTCCACCTTTGATGGTCAAGACAAACCATCTCCCGTTCGAGATATAGACAACATAACAATCTTTGCATGAATAAAGCGCTCAACTTTATACTCTTGATTGCGGATCTTATGATTCAGACCGTCACCTTTTGTGATGCCCCCTTACGGACGTCACAAGAACCATTAACTTATATCATTATCTCTTAATTATTTGACGAAAAAACCTAAACTTGTAAGTATTATTTAATTATTAACCTAAGATTTTTGGTGTAAAATTTTTTTTATTTAATATTGCTAAGTGAATATATGAATTTAAAATTTTAATATTTTTTTACTAGTTAAATTACTACCAATTGTATCTTGCAAGTACTTCTTAGGATCTTATCTTTCAATAACGTCAATACTTACTTACTAAAAATGCTTTTCCTCCTCAGTTAGCCCGACAGAATACTCAAGGTATTTGGCTAACAGATTACCTGCAAAATAGTTAGTTTAGCATAATTAATATGAAATATGAAAGCAAATTATAGTCCATAAGTTATTACAAAGCAAAGTTCATAAAAGTGGTTCATAACATGCGGAATTAATTTTAAATATAGCAGTATTTAAATTTTATTTCATATCATAACTCCGTGATCCAAGAGCACCATCCTTGCTTGTACATCTGTCCTTCCATCCTCCATGTATAGCTATAGCCTTACCCTCTGCAACATGATTAACTTATCTAAGCGTTGGGCCTAGTAAGTACATTATACAATCTCACAAAACATTATAACAACCTTAACTGCTGTAGGAATCATTTCATCTGTTATATAGTCATCATAGTGCATATGACATGCTTTGTAAGAACATATCTTTTCTTTTTCGTTTTCCCATGTTGAAAACATTCATTTTAATCATTAGGGCCCTGACGTTGTACCATTAACATTATTAGGGTGCGTCGTCACGAGAGGAGAGGGGTAGCTTATCCCACAACAAACATGACAAGTCCACCTTGCAGGACCAACATCATTATCATCATCATCATCCTCATCATCATCATCATCATTATTGGGTGTGCAACGCCTTAATTAGGTGATACAAATATATATATATATATATTTTTAAAAACGTCATATGCATCATGAACGATGATGTAAACATCCATAAAAAAAAAAAAACATTCTTCATAACAATGGTAAAAAGGGATTCTTTTGAATGAGCAATGCATAATCATTAATGACATAATAAAACATAACATTCTTAAAATTTTTCACAATTTTTAATCATGTTGCAGGTGAGGATGTACTTACCTGAGTTGTAAAAATTCGTACTCAACCTCTTACAAGCAGATGGTTTTCTTTCTATTTGCAACGACGCAGGTGCCTCAAACTTCTTTAATTTTATAACATGGTAATAAAAAAAATATTCTTGGTATAAGAGCATACTCAAAATATCATATTCGATATCATTGTAACAAGCAATTTTATACTTGCTCTATTAAACTAACTTATCCTATTATTACAATTAAGATAGTGCATAATCTCAACCCAGTAGCCAACACTCTACGATTTTTGTAAAATCATAGAAAATTACAATGGCTGTCAAATTTTTGTAGAATGCTCCTAACATACATATATATCACCAGAAAAATTCTCATGACATTCAGATTTGGCTAAGTGCCATTGTCATATTTTTTTTTTAAATACACAACTTGGTTTCTAGACTAGTAACCTGGATAGCCAGTAATCCATGAATTTTAAAAAATCACATAAAACTTGAAATGACCTGAAGTTTTTACCACATGTTCTCAACATCCATAAGAATCACCAAATTTAATTTCATCACCATTGGAATAATTTAAGTCGTTATTTTACGTACAACAATTCATACCTCTGTTGCTGGAATTTTGGTTCAGGCAGTGACAATCAATGAATTTTAGAAAAATCACCAAAATTCTAATGGCTGTGGAATTTTTATAGAACATAATAGACATATAGACCTACCCTCAGAATTAATTTCATCAAGTTTGAGGAAGTATAAGTATTTTTCTTATATTTTAGATCTCACAACAACAATCTACCACAATGAACACAGGCAGTCAACAATCAACGAATTTTATAAAATCACACAAAATTCCAGTTGATCCCAAATTTTAGCATAGCATTCCTAACATTTCAATATAGTACCAGAAAAAAAAAATTCATTATGTTCGAATCATTCTAAGTATTTTTCAACTATGCCTACTTTTACAAAAACATGGCAGTAAAATTACCAAAACGATGAGTTGTATTTATTCTATGATTTGTTTCTCCAATTCTAACATTCACATGTGGCTGAAAATTTGCAAGCATAAACTAGACATATAAATGAGTATTCAAAAATTTTTCTAGCATTAAACACATAATATAACATCATCAAACAAATCATCACATTTAAATGCTGTTTAAGAGATCATAAGAACAACATTTAGTATAAATTTTCAAACAAATCGAAAATAGCTCATATGAACCCGAAATTTTTATGGGAGATGCCTAACATGTAGATATACAATACCCAAAAGAGATTCTCTTAAAATCTCATGTTGATTCTCCCCGAAAAAATCCCAAAACATGGGTTTTCTCCTAAAAATGCAATTAAAAATAATTATTCATAAAAATTTTGTTTCTTAAACAAAATCAAACACTAAATCACATAAGATTATTCCCAAAAATAACATAATATCATAGTAAAAATTTGGTATAAAAATAGGTAAACAACCGACCTCAAAACGTAGCCAAAAACTCCATTTCGGCCCGACGACGGCTTTTGCAAAACACACTATAACCCAACTGTGTAGCTTCCGATTTTGGGGAAATGCTTTGTTCTCTATATAGGAAGTGTTTGGGAGTGTTAAGGGTAGAATTTAGAGACGTATGATGAGTGGCGTAAGGTAGCCAAAGGAGTGCTTGTGTGCTCTTGGGTTGTGATGTGGTGAGACTATTGTATCTCAAATGCATAGGAAGAGTATGTGAGGAAAGATGAATGAAAGAAAGAGAGGAAATGATTGTTTTAATGTGCTAAAGGCTTTAAGGAAAGGAAGCATGATTTTCCAGGTAGCCTTTGTAAAAGAAAAAAAAAATAAAACACATAGGAGTGGGGGATGAAATGATATCTTGTCGGGTGGAGCTTATAGGAGCAATGTTTGAAGATAATGAAGTTTGGGCTAGCATGTCTATGTGAGTCATGAAATTTGTCTTCAAGTGTCTAAGAGCTGTAGGGGTAAAGGAAACTAGCTAAGGCTTCATGGGGCTTCATTATTATGTTTGCCATTAGCAGAGAGCCCACGTGAACAAACAAGAGAGGATGGAATGGAAGTAATGTAAGGGAAGTATGGATGAGTTGTAATAAATAATTTTATACTTAAAACTTTAGCAATGAATTTGAAATGGAAAAAAAAAATATTAATATCCATAAGTCATAATCTCCACAGATTATACAATCAACATTTTTTACTATAGTTATAGTGGCAATGGAAGTATTGATTCCTTTTTAAAAAAATAAACAGAAAAGAAAAACAATTTCTAGTAGTTTTTACTCAGTGGACTCTACAAAGAATATTCCACGTGATGTTTTTCTTCAGAGAGGGGAAAAATGGGATTCTAAAAAAAAGTTTTCACAAAGAAGTATGTTGAGCAACTTCTACTAAAAAAAAAAAAAGAAAACATATTTTAAAGTTTGAATATGCCTGGGACGAAAAAGGTTGAAGAAAAGAGCAGAAGGAAATTATGGGTCGGGTGCTACATTTACATCGTTTGGCATTCATGTTACACTAACTTTTTTTTTTTTTAAGAGATGTAAAAATTCAAAACAATCTCAAAAATTTAAAAGAAAATGCTTTATTGAAATTATGAAAAAAATTTCCAAAATAATTTTAAGATTTTTCTAAAAAGTAAAATATCACTTTCATACAAATAAAATCTATGTAAATCATCAAAACAGACAATTTATGAACAAATCATAATAATCATTCATTAGGCACTTTATTTCGTTGGAATTTCTTTAGTCCATCCACTACAAATGAAGTCGTTAGCTCATAATATATTTCATAATCTTAGATTTCAAACTAAAATTTTCACACAAAATATGCTTCTAAGTCATAATTTCATTCATGTGACGCATCAAATAGTCAAACGTTACACAACATCAGTTAAAGAAAATGGTGGGTGTTACAACCCTCCCTTTCTTATAAAAGTTTCGTCCTCGAAACTTAGAATAATTGAGGGTACTTAATTCTCATTTCTTATTCTCGTTCCCACGTAGCCTCTTCTACATTGTGGTTACACCATAGTACCTTGACTAATACAATTTCTTTATTCCTTAGGGTTTTGACTCTTTGGTCTAGAATCTCAACTGGTTTCTCCTCATAGCTAAGATCTTCTAGTATCTTGATGGCTTGAGGCTTTATTACATGCATCGGATCCGGGATGTATTTCTTCAACATTGGGACATGGAAGACATTATGGATAGTTGACATATCTACCAACAAATTCAATGCATATGCTACATTACCAATTTGTTTCACCACTTCATAAGGTCCTACAAACCTTGGACTAAGCTTGCCTTTCTTCCCAAATCTCATGACTCCTCACATCGGTGCCACTCTTATAAATACAAAATCACTGACTACAAATTCTGAAGGCCTTCTTCTTTTATCAGCGTAGCTCTTCTGGCGACTTTGAGCAGTCTCCATCCTTTTACGAATCATTTTCATGACTTTAGTTGTTTCATTGATAAAATCTGTTTTCTCTTTGATTTCCTCTTCCATCATTTTCTTTTCCCCAACTTTATGCCAACAAATAGGCGATCTACATTTTCTTCCATACAATGCCTCATAAGGTGCCATCCTAATAGTTGCCTGATAGCTGTTATTGTATGTAAACTCTGCCAATGGTAGCATTTTACACCAACATGTTTTGTAATCACTCTACCGTTTTGCATTAGTACTGCACCAAGACCCATGTTTGAAGCATCGTTGTATATGACAAATCCTTCTTCACCTTTTGGAATCGCAAAAATTGGAGCCAAGGTTAGCCTTTTCTTTAGTTCTTGGAAACTCTTCTCACATCAATCTGTCCGTTCGAATTTCTTTCCTTTGCGAGTCAGGTTAGTGAGCGGCAAGGCTATCTTAGAGAAACCTTCTACAAACTTCTGGTAATACCCAACCAGACCTAAGAAGCTTCTTATCTCACTTGTATTCTTGGGCTACTTCCAATTGAGAACAGCTTCAATTTTTATCGGATCCACCATAATTTCGTCTTTGGAGACAACGTGGCCTAGAAAAGATACGCGGCTAAGCCAAAATTCACACTTAGAGAATTTGGCATACAACTTATGCCTTTTTAAGTTTTCAAGCACGGTTCTTAATTGTTCCTCATGTTCTTCTTGACTCTTTGAATATACACGGATGTCATCGATAAACACTATAACAAATTTATCAAAGTAATCCTTGAACACCCAATTCATCAAGTCCATGAACGCTATGGGAGCATTTGTTAGACCAAAAGGCATAACCACGAATTCATAATGACTATACCTTGATCTAAAAGCTATCTTCAAAATGTCTCCTTCCTTTATCCTCAATTGGTGGTATCCTGACTGCAAATCAATCTTTGAAAACACTGAAGCACCTTTTAACTGATCGAATAAATAATCGATCCTTGGCAGTGGGTACTTGTTCTTTATTGTAACTTTGTTCAACTCCTAATAATCAATGTAGAGCCGCATAGAGCCATCCTTTTTCTTCACGAAAAGAACTAGAGCTTCACATGGAGAATGACTAGGCCAAATGAAACCCTTTTTGAGAAACTCTTTTAGTTGAGTGTGTAGTTCCTTCAACTTTGCTGGGGCCATTGCCTTGAGAGTAGGATTTGTACCTGGTGCGAGCTCGATTTCGAATTCAATCTCTCTTTCTGAAGGTAAGCCTGGTAGCTCTTCATGAAATACTTCTAGGAATTCCTTGACCACTAGAATATCTTCAACATCTACTTTTTCTTTCTAGCTCTTATCCACAATGTTGGCTAGATACTTGTGCATCCATTAGCCAGTAACTTCTTTGCCTCCATAGTTGACAGGAACATTCTTGGCTTCTTCCTTGGTTCACCCACGAACGCGTACTACTCTTCAGCTTTTGGGTCAAGGGGCACCTTCTGTTGTCAACACTTGATTGAGGCATTGTATTTCTCCAAGAATTCCATCCTGAGGATTACATTATAGTCATGCATGTCAATTACAATAAGGTCACTATAAAGTTCTCTATTGAAAATTCTTAATGGAACAGCACGTAATAATTAAGTGGTTGACATCACTTCCCCCGAGGGTAGAGAAACTATAAACCCATGCCCAATTCATTCCCCATTACTCTCTAGATTTTTAGCAAAAAATTTAGATACAAAAGAATGGGTAGCATCCATATCAAAAAGTGCATGAGAATTTTTAGTTTGTATAGGGATCTGACCTGTGACAACATTCGAGGTTTTTACTGCAGCCTCTTCTCTGGTCATGGTGTAGATTCGAGCATTGGTAGGTAGGGCTTCTAATCTTCCTTGGTGGATAGAAGGTCCTTCGAGGGTTGCCCGCATACTATGGAGTTGAGCAAGAGGTGCTTTTTGCTGGTTTTGTAGACAGGTGTTATTATGGTAATTGCTGGAGATGTGGCCCTCATGACCGCAAGTGAAGCATTTGTTGATGCCAAGGCGACACTCTCTTGGATGCATCTTCCCACATTTGGTGCATGGCTGGATCTGCTGTTACTATGGTGTTGCTATTGGTGTTGCCCATTGCCTTTCTTTGTATTGTTGTGATCACTCTGAATTTGAAAATTGCCCTTTCTTTTATTGTTGTTCTAGTTCATGTTGTTGTTATAGTGGTTGTTGATTCCTTGTGGTCGATGGTGATGATTTGGATGGTTACCAAACTATCCATGTGATGACTGGTTCCTTCTATCCTTTGGTAAATATTCCTCCACCTGGAGTGCCGCACTCACCAAGTCCTTCTAAGTACAGGATCGTTGGGCTCCATCAATAACCATGGCAATTTCAAGTTGAAGGATTTTGATTAATCTTCTCACCCTTTCCTCATCATCTCAAGCCACCTCAAGACATAAACGGGCAAGCTGATTGAATTTTCCCACCACTTCAATTATAGACATGTCACCTTGTCGTAAATTTTCAAGCGCGTCGTAGTGCTTACGACTAATTTTCATGTAAAAGAATTCCTCATTAAAAAACCTTAACAAAATCGTCCTAGGTCATCTCATTCACAGTCCAACTTTGCTCAATTCTTTCCCACCAAATACGAGCTTCCATATTAAGACAATATGAAGTGCATAGAACTTTCTCAATGCCAATGGATTCCATCAGTTTGAGAGTTGCCACTGTCATCTTTAACCAACCTTGTGCAACCAATGAATCATTGGTACCTTCAAAATCTATAGGTTTAACATGCCTCCACCTAACCAGTAAAGGTTCCTAAGCCACTAGTTTCTCTATCGCCTGAGTTACTGGGGTTGAAGCTTCATTTGCTAGTTATTGAAGGGTAGTTGGTGTGTTTTCATTTTGTCCTTCCCCTCCTTGACCATTGCCTCTAAGTTCCTCTATCCCCTTTTGTTGATTCTCAAGCTATTTTTTAAGGTCTGCAAATATTGTCATCAGGTTGGCGTTATTTGGAATGTCAGCATCGGTCGTAGCTTGTCTATGGGGTCTACCTCTTCTACCTTGGCCGTTCATTTTTTTTTTTGCTAGTACATCGTAGATAAATTAATTAGGGACATAATCCCAACTTAGTGTGGAATTATCGTCTTACTAGTGCATATATGTGTAAATTACAAATACATAGCAAGTTCATTGACATCTATACGTAAAATTTACTTACTTGGACGATTTAAGATAGATGTGTGCTAACGTGTGTTGGAGACGGATACCGCTTTGATACCATATCTGTGACGCCCCCTTACGGATGTCACGGGAACTGTTAACTTATATCATTATTTCTTAATTATTTGACAGAAAAACATAAACTTGTAAGTATTATTTAATTATTAACCTAAGATTTTTGGTGTAATTTTTTTTATTTAATATTGCCAAGTGAATAAATGAATTTAAAATTTTAATTTGTTTTATTTTTTTTTACCAATTAAATTACTACCAATTGTATATTGCTAGTACTTCTCAAGATTGCATCTTTCAATGACGTCAATACTTACTAAAAATGGTTTTCCTCCTTGGTTAGCCCGATGGAATACTCAAGGCATTCGGCTAACCGACTACTTACAAAATAGTTATTTTAATATAATTAATATGAAATAAGAAAGCAAATTATAGTCAATAAGTTATTACAAACCAAAATTCATAAAAGTTCCTCATAACACGCGGAAAAAATTTTAAATATAGCAGTATTTAAATTTTATTTCATGTCATAACTCTGTGATCCAACACCACCATCCTTACACGTACATCTGTCCTTCCATTCTCCATCCATAGCTATAGCCTTACCCTTATCTGCAACATGATTAACTTATATAAGTGTTAGGCCTAGTAAGTACATTATACAATCTCACAAAACATTATAACAACCTTAACTGCGGCAGGAATCATTTCATCTTTGATATAGTCATCATAGTGCATATGACATGCTTGTAAGAACATATCTTTCCTTTTTTTTTCCCATGTTAAAAACATTCATTCTAATCTTTAGGGCCTTGGCATTGCACCATTAATATCATTAGGGCATGCCGTCACCAGAGGAGAGGGGTAGCTAATCCCAAACCAAACATGACAAGTCTACCTTGCGGGACCAACATCATTACCATCATCATCATCATCATCATCATCATCATTGGGAGTGCAACGCCTTCATTAGGTGATACAAATATATATATATATTTTTTTAAAAACGTCGTATGCATCATGAACTATGATGTAAACATCCATATAAAAAAAAAAATTCTTCATAACAATGGTAAAAAGGGAGTCTTTTCAATGAGTAATGCATAATCATTAATGGCATAATAAAACATAACATTCTTAAAACTTTTCAAAATTTCTAATCGTGTTGCAGGTGAGGATGTACTTACCTGAGTTGTAAAAATTCTTACTCAACCTCTTGCAAGTGGATGGTTTTCTTTCTATTTCCAACAACTTAAATGCCTCAAACTTCTTTAATTTTATAACATGGTAATAAAAGAAATATTCTCGGTATAAGAGCATACTTAAAATATCATATTCGATATCGTTATAATAAGCAATTCCATACTTGATCAATTAAACTAACATCATTATAACAAGCAATTCCATACTTGATCAATTAAACTAACTTATCTTATTATTACAATTAAGATAGTGCATAATCTTAACCTGATAGCCAACACTCTCTAATTTTTATAAAATCATAGAAAATTACAATGGCTGTCAAATTTTTGTAGAATGCTCCTAACATACATATATATCACCAGAAAAATTCTCATGACATTCAGATTTGGCTAAGTGCCATTGTCATATTTTTTTTTTAAATACACAACTTGGTTTCTAGACTAGTAACCTGGATAGCCAGTAATCCATGAATTTTTAAAAATCACATAAAACTTGAAATGACCTGAAGTTTTTACCACATGTTCTCAACATCCATAAGAATCACCAGATTTAATTTCATCACCATTGGACGCATTTAAGTTGTTCTTTTATGTACTACACTTCATACCTCTGTTGCTAGAATTTTGGTTTAGGCAGTGACAATCAATGAATTTTAGAAAAATCACCAAAATTCCAATGGCTTTGGAATTTTTACAGAACATATTAGACATAAAGACCTACCCTCGAATTAATTTCATCAATTTTGAGCAAGAATAAGTATTTTTCTTATATTTTAGATCTCATAACAACAATCTACCACAATGAACAAAATACGGGCAGTCAACAATCAACGAATTTTATAAAATAACACAAAATTCCACTTGATCTCAGATTTTAGCATAACGTTCCTAACATCTCAACATAGTAATAAAAAAAAATTTCATTATGTTTGAGTCATTCTAAGTATTTTTCAACTATTCCAACTTTTACAAAAACGTTGCATTAAAATTACCAAAATGATGAGTTGTATTTATTCTACATTTTTTTTCTCCAATTCTAACATTCGCATGTGGCTGAAATTTGCAATCATAAACTAGACATATAAATGAGTATTCAAAAATTTTCTAGCATTAAACACATCCTATAACATTATCAAACAAATCATCACATTTAGATACCGTTTAAGAGATCATAAGAACAACATTTAGTATAAATTTTCAAAAAAATCAAAAATAGCTTATATGAACCCAAAATAGCTTATATGAACAACATCCTATAAAATCTCTTGTCGATTCTCCCCAAAAAAATTCCAAAACATTGGTTTTCTCCTAAAAATGTGATTAAAAATAATTATTTATAAAAATTTTGTTTCTTAAACAAAATCAAACACTAAATCACATAAGATTATTCCCAAAAATACCATAATATCATAGTAAAAATTTAGTGTAAAAAAAGGTGAAAAACCGACCTCAAAACGTATAAAAACTCTGTTATGGTGAAACACACTATAACCCAACCGATAGCTTTCGATTTTGGAGGAATGCTTTGTTCTCTCTATAGGAAGTGTTTGAGAGTGTTAAGGGTAGAATTTAGAGACATGTGATGAGTGGCATAAGGTAGCCAAAGGAGTGCTTGTGTGCTCTTGGGTTGTGATGTGGTGAGACTGTTGTATCTCAAATGCATAGGAAGAGTATGTGAGGAAAGATGAACGAAAGAAAGAGAGGAAATGATTGTTTTAATGTGCTAAAGGGTTTATGGAAAAGAAGCATGATCTTC
>CAMOHE010053526.1:0-20097 GCA_946598075.1 Artocarpus hirsutus
TAATAAAGAGGCATTTTCATTATTATTATTATTATTATTTTATGAATAGTTAATTCTGCCTAAGATCATCAAGTATATGACTTGATAGTAAAACTCTTACGTGAAAATTAAATTATATTCTTAATTATCCCTAGTCGATCATTATTATTGGGATAATAATGAATGAAGACTAGTATGAAGTTTGACTGATGATTATGTTTTACTAATCATGCGTATGAGATACTAAGTCAACTCATAGATACATATTTGAGAAATGATGTATTGGATCGACTCGTTATGAGAATACTACATGGGTAATTGTCATAAGTGATTCTCATCACAATAATATTATCCTAGTCCTCTAACCTGAAATCATCATGGTTTCCTACATGATAAGTTCTATATTTTGACACAATCTAATATTATCTTTAACAGGATGATGGAATACATTGTCGTTGGATATAAAGTGAATCATGTGAGGAATGTGAATGATTAAGAAGGAATTTGTCCCTCATTTATCATGAGAAAGATATTTATGGGCCCCTCGATAAGTTAGACTGAAGAAAAATGTATGGCCATACTAGAATGAATTGATAGAGGTTATCAATATCAGTCTACTTAAGATCGAGAAATAATATGATTGAATAGTATAAGGATGACATAAACCATGCCTTATGTTCAATCAAATTATCTAGAGACAAAAGGACTTTAATACTTATTGTGGATTAGGTTATGTCGGATTGACATTCGCATAACTTGGGTAATCATAATGTCTTGCTAGAGGCCACTTATGATTTGTGGGCCAGAAACAGAATTTCAAGCCCACTACCAACGTTATGTGAACCTACAGGGTCGCACACTTAGAACAGACCAATAACGAATTTTGGGGTAACTGTGTCTAGGTTCGATGAACCTGATAATATCTAGATTTGATGTACTAGATATGTCTAGGTTTATTGAATCTGAAATTATCTAGATTATCTAAATCATATTCGAATTACTAATATTATCTAGATTTTCTTAATCATATTCGAATTACAAGCATTATCTAGATTCTCTGAATCATATTCGAATTACAGTTTACCCTAGTTAAAATCTGACTCTATCTCGAAGTCAATATATATATATATATATCTGTTTTAGGGTGTCTAGTTGCATTAAGAAGAGAAAATACGTTCTCTCATTCAAAAAGGGCAAAGACATTACAACCCTAAAAATTAGAGAGAGTCATTTAACGTAAAAAGAGGGTGCTAGCACACCAATTTGTTTTTGAGAGAGTCTGTCCATGTGGATACCTACAGAGGACATTGCTTTAAGTAACAACGTCTGAATCCAATTCCGATTACTAAAAGCTCAAGTTAGGGTGTCACCAGAGTGAACCTGCTCTCTCCCTTCCAGAATATTGCCCGTTTTGTCATCCTGGTAAGATTTCAGGACTTTCTTATCAATTTAATCGAATTGCATGGATCCTACATGGGTTTTATGGGAATTAATTTTTAATTTTTCGCTACGTATTTGAATCTCAAAATCCAACAAAACCCAACAGAACTACGTATGTAGATTTTAAAGATGTTTTTGAAAGTTTATTCAGTTTGCTGTGATATTGATAAACTATTTAATGAGTGTTTATAATTGAGTAATATATTATACATTGATATATATATATTTTAAAAAAAATGCATGGATCCTAGGTTATGTTTTCAAATTACCTTTTAATTAAATAGTTTATTTTATAATTTTAAGTAATAAGGAATGAACATAACGATATCCGTGCCATCCGTAAGGGGGCGTTATAGGCTTTTGTATCAGAGCGATTTCTGTTTTCAATTCATATCATCACACGTCAATCCAAGTCCTCCAAGTAAGTATGTTTTAAAGTTTAATGATAAGATGCAAGTATGATAATAAGAATAAGGTTTAGATGTTTAATGATAATGCCCTAGTAGTGAAAACCTGTCTCATAAAATAGAAGATTGTTCCTAAAATCCTAACTCTTTTAGGAAATCAATTATGGATGGCCGTAGAAGAATGCAAACCCGTACCTAGACCAACGAGATGTTGATGACGATGATCGATGAGTTGCAAAGGCAACTAGAGGAGCAAAGAAAAGAGATTGCTGAATTAAGGGCCAATGGCCGCAACGACGAACGGCGAGGCAATGATGTGCCTCCTCCTCCTCTTCCTCCCTAGCCACAAGTCAATGAAGTCTCAGCACCAGCTGCTGAACCCAGAGCGGTCTATCAAGAACCCTTATTAGTCAGATGGAAAAAGGTTAAGTCGGTGGACTTCAAAGGTTCTAAGGATCCACTGGTCACACAAGGATGGTTAAAGACAATTGAAGCCACTTTGAGACTCATGGGCTTCACAGACAACGAGAAGGTACTTTGTGCATTGTATTGCCTTACCATGGAGGCCAGGATTTGGTGGGATGGCATCGAACAGAATAGGAACATCGAAGAGATGTCATGGGCTGACTTTGTCCACGAGTTTAAAACAAAGTTCTTCCACATGAATATTACCAGGAAGCACTATGACAAGTTTGAGAATCTGCGCCAAGGAGATATGTCAGTTACAAATGTGGTAGCAAAGTTTAACCAGCTAGCTTGTCTTTGCCCAGGGATGGTTAATGATGAAAGTGAAAGGGTCAGAAGGTTGATCAGAGTTCTCAGGCCGGAGATTGCTGTAATAGTTGATGGGGCAAGTCCACCCAGAAGCTAGAAGTAGATTGTTTTAAGGGCCCAAGATGTTGAGTTCCATTTGTCAAAGCTAAGAAGAAACCAGCCATAATCGACTTAGCCGACAAACGATGCAAGCACTCAAAACTGCCCTCCACACCAGAACAATAGCAACAACAACCAACACTGGAGGAATAACAAGAGGAAGGGCAATTCTTAGAACTAGCAGAGCCAAGGCAACAAGAGGTTTAATGGCGGCCAACCCAACAACTACAACAGGCAATTTCAACCATGCACCAAATGTGGTAGGAATCATCATGGAGAATGTCGTATGGGGACTAACCGGTGTTTTATCTATGGACGAGAAGGTCATTTTGCCAAGAATTGTCCCAACTTGACCAATGCTTAGGCCCCACAGAGAGCTCCTCCAGCCCAGTTCCATCAAATGCAAGCCTCCCTTGAAGGGCCATTGATTAGTCAAGGAAGACTTGAAGCCCCACGTATGAATACCTGCATCTACGCTATGACGAAAAAACAGGTGGTTGTAGAAACCTCTAATGTGGTCACAGGTCATATATCAAGTCTTTCAATTAATGCATATGTTCTCTTTGATATGGGTGCTACACATTCTTTTGTATCATCGTTTTTTGCTAAGAAGTTAGGGGTTCATTTAGAGCCTATGAGACAGGAATTCACTACAACACTACACTCCGGGGAAGTGATAATATCTATGCACTGTTTGCGTACAGTACCCTTATGGATTTCTGAAAGGAAACTTTTTGCCAACCTCATTTGTGATCGACATGTACGATTATGACATGATCGATAGGATGGATTTTCTAAGCAAGTACAATGCTTCCATTGAATGCTGAAAACAAAAAGTACTTTTCTAACTAGAAGGTGAACAAAAGTTCATGTATGTGGGTGAGTCCCAAAAGAAACCTAGTATGTTCTTGTCAGCCATGAAAGCAAGGAAGTTGTTAGCTAGCAGCTGCATGGGTTATTTGGCCAACATAGTAGATAAAAGTCAGGAAGAAAAGACAAGGATTGAAGATGTAGCAGTGGTAAATGAATTTTTAGAAATGTTTCCAGATGATCTATCAAGCCTACCTCCTGATAGAGAAGTTGAATTTGAGATCGAGCTTGCGCTAGGCACCGACCCGATTTCAAAGGCACCACATAGAATGGCCCCAGTAGAGTTAAAGGAGCTTCATGCACAATTAAAAGAACATCTCGACAAAGGTTTCATCAGACCTAGTCACTTACCATGGGGAGCTCCAATCTTATTTGTCAAGAAAAAAGATGGCACTATAAGACTCTGCATCGACTATAGAGAGCTGAATAAGGTAACAATCAAGAACAAGTATCTGTTGCCTCGAATCGATGACTTGTTTGATTAGCTAAAGGGTGCATCTGTGTTCTCGAAGATTAACCTGTGGTTGGGATATCACCAGCTGAAGATTAAAAAATGAGACATTCCTAAGACAGCCTTTAGATCGAGGTATGGTCACTTTGAATTTATGGTTATGCCTTTCGGTCTAACGAATACACCTGCAACCTTCATGGACCTGATGAATCAGGTATTCAAGGGCTTCCTCCATAAATTTGTTGTTGTGTTTATCAATGATATTTTTGTTTATTCAAAGAATCGAAAGGAACACGAGGAGCATCTAAGAATTATGTTAGAGACATTAAGGAGACACCAACTATTTGTAAAATTCTCCAAGTGTGGGTTCTGGCTCGACAGAGTGTCTTTCTTGGGGCATGTAATATCAAAAGAAGGAATCATGGTAGACCTTGCTAAAGTAGAGGTTATTCTCAACTAGAAACAACCGACGAATGCAAGTGAGATTAAAAGCTTCTTGGGCCTAGCCGGTTATTATCGGAGATTCGTGGAAGACTTCTCCAAAATTTCAGCACCACTCATAAATCTAACTCGCAACAGAAAGAAGTTTGAATGGACAAAAGCTTATGAGAAGAGTTTCCAAGAACTGAAAAAGAGGCTAATGACAGCTCCAGTATTGACTATTCTAGAAGGAAACAACGGGTTTGTGATTTACAGCGATGCATCTAAGATGGGCCTTGGTGCTGTTCTAATGCAAAATGATAGAGTGATTGCCTACACATCGAGACAACTGAAGGACTATGAAAAGAACTATCCTACTCATGACCTCGAGTTAGCAGTAGTTGTTTTTGCATTGAAAATATAGAGGCATTATTTGTATAGGGTCCAATGTAAGATCTTCACCAATCATCAAAGTTTAAAGTACTTCTTCACTCAAAAGGACCTGAACATGAGACAGTGGAGATGGCTAGAATTGGTGAAATATTATGATTGTGAAATCCTTTATCACCCTGGAAAAGCAAATCAAGTGGTTGATGCTTTAAGTAGGAAGTCAGCGGCTACGCTAATATCAATGCAAGCTATGTCTCAGCCTTTAAGAAAGGAAATTCTAGACTTTGGCTTGGAACTTGTCACAGGCCAGTTATCTGCACTAACACTTGCTCCAACACTGTATGACGAGATTCGGAGCAAACAAGATGAAGATGTAAGCCTTGCAAGGATTAAGCAAGAATTGAAAGAAGGCAAATGTGAAGAGTTTTGAATTGCTGATGATGAAACTCTATACCTTAAGGACCGCATATGTGTTCCCAATGTTGATGGTTTGAGGGAAAGAATTTTGGCAGAAATTCATGACACTCCTTATTCAATTCATCTAGGTGCAACAAAGATGTATAATGATCTAAGGGGTAACTTCTGGTGGTTTGGAATGAAACGTGATGTCGCTATATATGTAAAGAAATGTTTGACATGACAGCAAGTTAAAGCTGAACACCAGAGACTTGACAGTGATTTACAGTCAATCTAGATACCAAAATAGAAATGGGAGGATATAGCAATGGATTTCATTACCGTTTGCCCAGGATTATGAATGGATATGATGCTATTTGGGTCGTTGTGGATCGACTGACGAAGATGGCGCATTTCATTCCTATCAAGATTACTTATTCTATGGAACGGTTAGCGAAACTCTATATCAAGGAGATTGTACGACTTCATGGAATTCCTAAGTCTATCATCTCAGACCGTGATGGCAAGTTCACATCCAAGTTTTGAAAAAGTATACAGACTGCAATGGAGACCAAGTTACATTTCAGTATAGCTTTTCATCCTCAGACAGACGGCCAAACGGAGAGGACGAACTTGATCTTAGAAGATATGCTTTGGGCCTGTACTCTCAACTTCAAGACTAGTTGATGTAGAATATTATCCTTACCAAAGTTTGCTTACAACAACAGCTATGAGGCGAGAATTGGAATGGCACCTTATAAGGCCCTACATGGGCAGAAATGTAGGTCGCCTATATTTTGGCATGAAAGTGGTGAAAGGAAGTTGATAGAAAGCGCTGACAATGAAAAGACCAATTTTGTTAATGAAACCTCCAAGATGATAAAGTTAACAAGGAAGAGAATAGAGACCGCTCAAAGCCATTAGAAGAGTTATGCTGATAAAAGAAGAAGACCCTTAGAATTTGCTGTAGGCGAAACTATGTTCTTGAAAGTTGCACCGATGAAAGGAGTTTTGAGATTTGGAAAGAAAGGCAAACTAAATCTGAGATTTATTAGACCTTACGAAATAATGAAAGTGGAAAGGTAAAGCAGCATATCAACTGTGATTGCCATTAGAGATGTCAACAATGCATGATGAATTTCACGTTTCGATGCTCAAGAAATATGTTCCAGACCCTATGCACGTGATTGAGCCACAAGTGATCGAGATACGAGATGACTTAAGTTATGAAGAAAAGCCAGTGGAGATACTTGATTGCAAAACTAAGACCTTGAGGAATAAAGAAATTTCTTTGGTCAAGGTGCTATGGCAAAATCACCTAGTGGAAGAAGCCACATAGGAACGTGAAGATGACATGAGAATTAAGTATCTGTAATTATTCTGAGTTTTAAGGATGAAACTCTTATAAGGTGGGGAGTATTGTAACACCTGCCTATTTCCATGTAATAGTTTATGTCAAATTAGTGACGACGTTAAGTAATTCCTTTATGATATGTGATATGATATATGATATATTGGTGCTAACCATTTTATTTTAGGTGTTATGACAGGTGACAGTCACGTGGAATCGATATGCTCGAAGTGTTCATATTGTTAACGCTATATGTTTAATTATAATTTTTGTGACAATTAATGCTTTGATGAATTCTAGTATGTTAGGGCAAATTGGCAGGCCGGACCATTTAGTTTGGCAGGCCGAAATGATCCTCACAGAACAACAGGCAGATGAGTATAATCGGTGGGCCGAACCCCAAACCTTCGGCAGGCCGAACTGAGTGATCGGTAGGCCAAAGACTGCTAATGTGCAATCAGTAGAAATCATCCAAAATTGGTGATTGAGATTATTGGATGATGATTTTTGATTGATTAGCATATTTTTGGAGTAATTTCCTCATTTAAGGAAATGAAATGTTTGACTTTTGAATGATTGAACTTAATTGATAAGGTTTCCCATTTTAAAAAGGCAAAATATGGTAATTGTGACAAAATTGATGACTTTCCCCCAATCCTTTCCATTCTCCATGCAATTGAGCCCATTTTAGTCAAAAATTTTCAAAATATTTTTGAAGGAGATGAGTATTCCTTTTGTTACGATATTTCATTTTCATGGAAACAAATTTTCTTCTCTCTATCACGCTCTCTCTCTCTCTTTCTCTCCCTTCTACTCTACACGTTTTCTTCCCCTTCTTTCCTCTATTTTCTTACAAACAATTAAAAGAAATATTGAATTTTCTTTGGGTGAATTCGAAGGAGTTTTGAGAAGAAATTCGTATTAAGGTAAGGGTTCATTTTTTTGGTATTTTTGAAATATATTTTCCCCCTAAATTCGGATGCTATATCTTAGTCTAGGAATTTCTGTTTGCTCTAAATTTTTAATATGTTATTCATATTTGTGTTATGTGCTAACCCTCAAAATTTCATGTTCGTTAGATTTTTCTATAAAAAGTTATGAATTTTCTTCTCTCTGTCACTCATAGTAAATTATTGCTGCATAGTTATGTTACACAAAAATATAGGTGTGGTTTTTAATGTAAATGAATGCTATTTTTTCACGAAATTTGGATGATATGATCATGAATATGTTAAGTTATGAACTCAAAATTTTGGTGATGATTTGATGAATATTTTATTGGATATGGAATTTTCATTAAGACTAGGTTATGAGACTGCTTTATCGGTAAAAATTGTTAGACTCTTCTCGTGTGATGTTTTTGTATAATTAAATGATTTTATTTGGTGATGAGAATTTTTAGAGGTACTGTATTATATGTTAACATGTTGTCATATGAATTTTGACATCTAAATAAATGTATTTTAATAGTTTGAAAATAACGATGACATGTAACTCATTGCCTAGTTCGTTGGAAGATGTTTTGTTTTTGTTGTCCCATGCACCTTTTTGTGACTGTTTAGAATCTTATTTAAAAGTAATTTTTGGCTATATAGTAACTTTAAGTGTCTAATATATGTAGCATTTTTATGAAATTATTTTGAGATTTAAATAATTTATTTTATGAATGTAAGTATGGATTGCTCACTGTGTTATTATTGTTGGCAGAATTTGGTATGTAAGCTGCATGACTTGTTTGGGACAATAAATGGAATTTTTAAGACCAACGAAAAAATCACGAAGATATGTTTATATATTATCTTTGTTCGTGCCAAATTTGGTACCCCAATTAATTGTGAATGTTGAGTTATTAAGTTAGGAATTCATGAAGGTCAGAAATGTAATTGTTTTGATAGTTTTATTTTAATGTTTTAAGATTAATGAAATATGTTATAGGTTTATGTTTTAAGAGATGAATGTATGTGTGAAGGAAATGGATGTCTTTTTGTGGTGGTTAATCCATTGAAAATGTTAATTGTTATTGTTTAATGAATGTATGACATGAATATAATATGAAGTGAGCACATGAAGACCGCGACGTCGTCACCTACAAGGTTACATAAGCTTATTAAGGTAAGTATATTCTCACCTGTAATATTTATAAAAAGTTTGAAATCTACGTTCATGATGGTTTTATGATAATTTCTCATGATGATTATACATGAAGTATTATTATGGAAGTTTTTAAGGTATGAAAGTTTATGCATGTTTTGATGATAATGTTTTTCAAAGCATGAAAGTGTAAATATGTATATATGTATCACCTAAATAAGTGTTGCACACCCAATGATATGTTAAGTTATGATATGAAATGATATGATGTCATGTTTAGTTTGAGATTAGCTACCCCTCTCCTCTCATGACGGCACGCCTATGATGATGATGTTTATAGTGCAACACTTGGGCCCTTAAGATAAAATGAATAAAGTTTTAATATGGACAATGTAAAGAAAGATATGTTATAAAAATGTGCCTAGTGCACTATTATGATGATGTTCATAAAATGTTTTAAGTTGTGGGATTTACAGATGTACTTACTAAGCATTAGCTTATTCAAGTTTTACATCATGTTGCAGATAAGGGTAAGAGAGTTATGAATTAGGTGGAGGACACTGATGGGCGTGTGAGCTAAGAAAGATGAATTGCAAACGAAAAAACACCAAAAAAAGATATTTTAGTGAAATAAACCATGTTTTACAATTCCGAGTATGTTTATTTCTTGAATTTTAAGGATTTGAATTATGTTTTATAATTTTCAATATGTTTGTTTGACGGACTTTTAAAATTTGAGTTATGACAATTTAACTTAGTAGTTTACCAATTATCTTCAGCTTTTGAAACAACAAGAATTCTTTTTTTAAAAAAACGATGTAAGGATCGACCCACCGAATGCCCTGAATCGGCCCGCCGATCTTATTAATTTTGAAACCCCATTTTACAAAGCCTCAGACAGCCTGCCGATGGATGACCTTCGGCCTGCCGATTAAGTTCAGCTTGCCAAAGTCTTAAGTTTGGCTTGTCGAACTGTTTATGCAAATTTTAAAAATGTTTTTAAAAGTTTATTCAGTTTGATTTGATATTGATAAACTATTTAATGAGTGTTTATAATTGAGCAATATACTATACATTGATGTATATATTTAAAAAAAATGCATGGATCCTGGGTTATGTTTTCAAATTACCTTTTAATTAAATAGTTTATTTTATAATTTTAAGTAATAAGGAACGAATGTAACGACATCTATGACGTCCATAAGGGGGCATTACAACTCTAGTTCTATAGATCTTGCCACCAGACGGTTGGATGGCCCCAAGTTATTATTATCTAAGGATTGGATCATTATCTGAAGATCAAGATGAAGCTAGTAGCCTTAAATACCAATCTATAAGGTATGTTATATACGATGACATTCTTTACCACTAAGGAAACTTTACACCACTCATCCCATGTATAGATAAGAAATAAACCATCGGCTTGCTTAAGGAGATACATGAGAAAGCCTACAAAAACTATTCAATTGGGCAATCGTTAGTTACTATTGGCCAAATTTGAAGCAAGAAGGCGTGGAATATGCCAAGAAGTGTGAGAAGTGTGAAATGTTTACCATAATCCCAAAGTAACCCATCGAGCTTTGAACCCATGGCCTTTTGTTCAATAGGGGATAGACATCGGGCTTTTACATAACACTCCCCAAGGATGCAAATACACCATAGTTCTTGTGAATTACTGCACAAAATGAGTAGAAGCAGAACCCCTAACCATAATCATCGTGGCTAAAAGTACAAACTTGATATGAAATAACATTATGTACTGGTTACATGTCCTACACTCTTTGGTCTCAAACAACACAAAGCAGCTAGACAATGCTAATACTAGACAATTCTATGACTGACTCCACATAAACAAGCACAAGTGAAAGCAATCAACAAAGTACTTAAGTATACCTTAAAGAAAAAGCTTCACTAGCTAAAAAAAGCATGAGCAAAGGTTTTCTAGGCATACTGAACTGCATTCAAGACATCAATAGAAGAGACTCCACTCTCTATGGCTTTTAGAGTATAAGTAGTTGCTACGATAGAAATTACTACCTCAAGCCGTTACATGCTTGGGTATAACGAAGTTGCCAACACAAAACTCATTAATAAGACAAGCTGCATATTAACAATGAGTAGCTCGATATTACAACAAGAAGGTCAAAGAAAGAAAATTCTAGGTAGGTGACCTAGTCGTTTGATAGGTTGCAAAAAATACCAAAAAGAAAAACACTAGACCTCTTAGGCTGAGTTGGAAAAGACCTTACCGAATAAGAGAAGTGCTAAGGCTTGGGACATAACACCTCTCAGGTCAAGCCATAGACCACCCATGAAATGCAGAACATCTTAGGTCACACTATTAGTAAGCCCTACTATTTCAATATTTCATAGAAAGTCATCTCCTTATTGCTTTTAAGATTCAAGGATTTAAGTCCAAATTTTCAAATATTATAGGTTGATATTATGTCATTTTATTATTTTCATCAATAAAATTTTTTAGGTCCATTTATATGTCTCTATAATTTTCTATATTTATTATCAATACAATGTCTAATGCTAGAGAATCGTCCTTAGCCAATTATAGGGGGCAACCCGATGTACAAATTGCTCACACGTCTATTACTTGTGATTAAATCTAAATACAAGCTAAAAATATATAAGCTCAGTCACATAAGATCTTTACAAATCGCTTAATGAAAATAAACCATGATGCTAATCAAGCTCAATTATTTATACTTGTATAATTAAACCTAAGCAAAGACATAAGTCAAGCTCGATCTACTACTGCAAATTTCAACATGCATGACTCTCATTAGATAATGTTTTAGTAATAAACCATCATTATAAGTCAAGCGACATTTATTAGCATTAAATGTTTCGTGTTTTAGAAGACTGTTTCTTAAAAACCATCATCTAATGCTTAACTGTAGACGACAGTTTTAAAGAAACCATTATCTAATATTGTTTATAATCTTGCCCACTTGAAAATTAAACCTAACTTTCTCAACACTATTGGCCTTCCTCTCTCTCTCTCACTGTCCTTCTCTCAAATCTTCATCCTCTCTCTCCCTCTAGTGTCTCCCTCTTTCTCTCACTGTCCCTCTCTCAAATCTCTATCCTCTCTCTCCTTCCATTGCCTCCTTTTGTGCCATCCCTATCCTCTTTAGGGTCAAGCCTAAAGTCCTATCATCAAGGCCCATTAGAACACCTCTTGTCACCATTAAGCCCCCACAGCAAACACCCCTTGAGCCCCACCGCTACAATCTGCTCGTCGCCAATGCGAGCACCCTTTTTCCAAGCTCAAAGGTATGTTTTTTCCCCTTTTGAATAACAATGAGGCTCAAACAATATTTATTGTTGATTGTTTGAATCTTTTTTCACATTATTTAATGGGAATTTGAGATGAATTTGAGTTTGTAATTTGCAAAACTTTAGATGAGGGTTTTCTATGAAATTGTTGTAATTAGTAATTAGGTTTTTATTTACTAATTAGGTTTTTATATTTAGAATTTATGAGTGAAAACATTGTAATTGGGACTTGGTAAATTGTCTCTATGTTAAATTAACTTAGTTTTAATTAGTATGTTAGTTTTAGTTTTAATGCTATTAGTTTTTATATGTTAGTTTAAGTTTTATATGCTATTTTTAGTGTCACTATATTTTAGCTTTGTATATATGTTGGTTGTATATATAAATGTGTGTGTGTTGGTTTTAGTTATATATTTGTTTTAGTTTTAATTATATGTTTGTTTTAATTATAAATATTATTGCTTAAGATTATTTTAATATATCAGGCAATGAATTTGTTGATATAGAGTAGGAAATCATCAAGCAAGATGATGGTTATGAGCTGCAGAAGAAGGAGCCTTTTAATTTAGATATGAATGGAAAAGGAGGTTGAGATCAAAAGGTATAAAAACATAAGTCTAATTCGATGAAAAAGATCAAGCTTTTGGAAAAGAGGGAGATGGGCTTCAAGTTATGTTGGAGTTTTAGTTCGAGAGCATATCCCTATAACAACAAAAGATTGAAGAGAAAAAAGTAATAAGGACAATGTGGAACATGTATGGCGAGGTGTTGTTGCATCCTTCACCATTCCCAAGACCATGAAGAAGAAGTTGATGACAAGCGTCGGTAAGATGGCCAAACACTTTTGGGTACAACCTAAAGAAGGCTTTCATTAAAGGCCACAAAGTTGCCTAATGTTGTTAACCTCCTTGCAAAAGTAGTTAAAAAGTATCCTTCTATTAGTTCGAACTATTGGAGGGATTTTGTGAGATACATACTTTATGAGGATCAAATGGGGTTGTTGAAACAAGCAAAAGAGAGAAAAGCTAAATATAATCTTGAGCACTCAACGAATCATTTGGGATATCCAAAAGTAAAGCATGAATGGGTAAGTAAAATTTGTTTACTTCATTTAAAAATTTGCATTAAGCTTCTTTACAAAATTTAAACAACCTTACCTTGTAATGTAGATAATAATACACAACACCACTACGCTTGCTCTTCCTCACGTTATTTGAAAGTTCATCTAACAAAAGAAGAATGAAACTTTTAAAAATCCAAGATGCGAAGAGATTGGCCAAAATATTGTAAGTTACTTAATCTTTTTAACTTTTAGTATTTCAAATTTTGTATTATCTATGATTGACTTTAACTTTTATAAATTTCATGGTTAATAGGATGAGTATGAGGAACAAGCCTTCGAAGGCACATTCCAATCGTAGGGAAGTGATGTATTAACCACTACATTGGGCAATGCTGAACATTTGGGAGAGGTCCGTGGTCAATCACAGTCTATGAAGCAATCCTAATATTTTCATTCCACTTGAAGTTCAAAGTCCAAGGTAGAGGTGATCGAACTACGTAAGAAGTTGGAAATGATCGAGGCTAAGTTTGTCTAGTATGAGGCAATTATAAGAAGTAAAACTCAAGGGAATTCCCTCTCCCACGTGTAAGAAAATGTGATGCCTGCTGTAAAACAACACGTAAGTGCAAAAACAAGTTATACAGCTCATACCGTGCCAACACTACCTATGGAACTGCCATCATTAACTATCGGTGAGGGTGAAACTTCTTGTTTTTTCTATTGCCATCAAAAATGGGGAAGGTGATTTTTTTTTTTTTTTGACATTGTTGCGGGGTAAAAGGTGTGGATGGACATTTTCTCCTCAAAAATGATTCATTATAGGACAGTTGGGGAAGGTAACATTCACGTTATAGTTAATGACGCTTGTTATATAAGGACATGCCTTTGCCTTTCTCGAATGAGGAAAATAAGGTCGTGAGTGATGCTCATGGAGGATTTGTTGCTTGGCCCAATGCATGGATTCAAATGGGATCATAAAGTCAAATAGGCAATGTTCTTGTTGACCAACCCCATTGTCAGGGCAAAGAGACTATGGATCCTATCAATGAGCCAATCATGGGACGTCCTACAAAGAAATGAAGGGGGAAAAAGAAGCAACAAATAGAGGATGTACACAACCAATGGATAGTTTGCAAGGATTACCTCCAAACATGACACACCTGTATAGATATTCAAAGAATTCCATGGAAGCTTTTAGCACAATTACTATTATGTTGCCCCTTTTGACATCACCCAAGGCAAAGATGAACCTCTATATATCACTACCGAGGGCATTGACTAGTTTGCCAACTTCAATCAAATTATTTTGTCATGCCTCATAGCATATATGAGGTATTTAACTATATTTGTACTTTTTAACTTGTTACTTGTCATCGTCTAACAAAATTCATTTTTCATGTAGTTTCTTATGGCAATATTGCCAAAGATTCCAATTGCTCAACTTGTATGGCTTTGCCAACCCTTAATAACCTTTTATATGATGGGCATTGCTAAGCTTTTGATGCAAGAGAGAGCAAATTTGCTCTATGACATTTTGGAGAAAGTAGAAGCCGATAAGTATTACTTGATGTCATACAACAGTGGATGTTATTGGATATTAACCCTTGATCACCCCACAAAAAGATCAGGTTTTATGGTTCGATCTATTTGGTCAACAAGTACACCTCGAGTTTAGCCAAATAGTGCAATTGTAAGTGTATTAACTATATAACTTACCATTGTTAGATAAATTATAGCATCTATCTTTTGATTGATTGTATTTTTAATGAATTATATTTGGGGCCCTCAATGTGTGGAAATTAAAAGCAAAAACTAAAGTCATCTTCAATAAGCCGTATGGAAACACTAGATTTCTAAAACCATAAAAGGTGAGCATTCAAGTGTAAATATAGTTGTAATTGAAAATGCAATTATTGTTATTTAAAGTAGTAAATTCTTAACGTCTTTCTAAAATAATTCCTACAATAAGGAGACCAAGAATATGGCTATTTTGTGCTATGGTATATGACAGATATTATAATGAATTGAAGGCCACAAGTCTTGAAAAGCCAAGAGTTTTATACAAACAAGCATTTGACTGAAGTTATGGATGAATGGTAAGGGTTTGTACAACAATTCATTACAAACTAATTTTTGAAATTAAATTTCCTATTAGCATATTTTCTTATATATGTGGTGCTATCTTTTGTTATGTTTTTAATATTTATAAATTATGCCTAATACATGTTATTTGTGAATTGTGATGCCAATAAAAATAATTAAATACAGGAAAGCCACCTAAGGGCAAAAAGAATAAAGTCTAACCGTATTATGGCCAAGTCAGTATTAGACCATGGTTTTTTTATTGAAACCATCATCTAAGTAAATAGTAGATTACGGTTTCCTTAAAAAATCATTGTCTAATGATAACCAATTCGTGCCTTATGTGCTCTGGGTCAACATTTACAACGGTTAATAATCGTCGTCTAATATGAACAGATATTACAACTGTGGATTAAATGGCCATTTTTGTGACCATCGTTTAATCTTTAGACGATGATTTTTAAACATTGTCTATTGTCTTGTTTGTTCTAGCGGTCATAGACAAGCCAGAGTAAAACTCAACTCAGACATTTACACTTGTAAAATTGGAAAAATAACAGGCCTAGCTGAATAATCGAGCAGGGTGTTACTAGGCTCAATCATAACCAACATCAATATTTATACTTATCAATAGGCTAACATAGTTGTTTTGCAAGAATAAAACAATAGAAAAGCATAAATTAGACCAAATAATATAAATGATGACATATAACCTATTGTATCATGATTATAGCTTGTCACAATCAAAATAATAATAATAGGAAAACGAGAGAAAAATTAGACTCCTCCACCAAATACCTAATCAGGGCTCACTATAGCACTTGTACCAGTGATAGTCTCCTCAGCTATTGTCCCCTTTTCGTTCTTGCACTTCTTGAGGAAGCTAAGATCGGTATCAGGGCATCTCTCTTTAAACTTCTTGATGCACAAGTTAGTATTATTATCAAAGAAGTTGTCCCTACTCTCCTCAAACTCAAGAGAGGTCTTGAATTGCTCAACGGCTTGGGCCCAAGCGTCAGCCAACTTTTGTTCTAGCTCAGCCTCTCGTGTCTTCTCGACTTCCTTTAACTTTTCTAGCTTGTCTTGTAGGGACTCGACCTTGTTCGTCCCACAGTGAAAATATCTATAATTTACCTTTTCTTATCTAGTACTTCTTTTCCTTGGCCTCCTTGGTCGATGACTTGCCCTCTAGAATGGCTACTTGATTGTCTGGCTTCTCGTGTTGGAAATGAGATGTGGGATGGTGGTCATAGTTGGCCAAAGAAGCAATGAGAGCTTGGCAAACTAAAAACAAGTAATAGGATGTGAAAAACAAGTTGAAAAATTTAACAAGTCTCGCATAAGAGGTCATTAGGAATAGGATTTACCCTTATACAAAACCCCACAATAAAGTTGTGCTTCTCGAGGGGCCCCTTCCTTACAGCTCGGCCTTAAACAATTTTCCTCTTGTTCTCGCGGATTGTTTCCATGATGAAGCTCATCCATAGAGGAAATCTAAGAACAGCAACCGCTAGATAAATAATGAGCTCGGTGGACACGCCTAGTACTTGTTTCTCCTTGCTGTCTCCAGCTTTGGATGGTGATGATAGGAAGTAAAGATTAAAGCTGTGGCCTGAGCGGTAGCGTTCTTGCCCAAAGCTTGAGGGGCTCAGGTAGAGGAGTCACTTTTTTTTTTTTTCGAGGCAGTAGACTGTCAGTCATCGAGGTGTCAGCCCTTTGCTTCTTATTCTTCACGACCTCCCATGAAGTATAGTCGCCCTGCCCTTTCATACCCATATATTTTTTGCAATCATCTCAGCCATAAACATAGACAGATTAGTCGCTCACACTTGGAGATTTTCTTTGATTTTTAGACAAAAGTATTGAACTAATACCTCTATTTTCGTCGACACTGCTAAGATTAACCAGGGGAAATTGATCACTGGCCTTGTCATAGGATCCAGCAACCATGGAGAAAGAAACTGCTAAATTGCTGAGACTAGCTAAAAACAAGTTAATCCCAATGCCAAGGGCAGTGTATGACCTGAATCACTGGGGGACTTGGAATGCCGTTTGAATTCAAGCTAAATCCTTGTCATTGAACTCAAGTCTAGAAAGGGTAATAACTACATAACATTAGTGCAATTCCAAAAGTAATAGCAAAAGAAAGCCAAGATAGTCACTGACATCGATGAGTAAACCGACGTCGCATAAGGACAGGAGCCTCTCTCTAGGTAAAATGCTTCTAGAAGTAGCCCTTAAAGAAAATAAATGACTCCTTCCAACCATGATAGAATTCGAATGCCCTGGGATAAGGTCCCAATCTTTGGATAGGCAGAGAAGTAATAAAAGCCAACCTGCTTAGGGACAGACTTGATCATCTTTGAGAACAGGAACTCCCGCTCCATTTAGCTTGCCCTTTTGGTGGACCTTCCAAATGAGTTAAGTTCACTACAAAATCTCCAACCCTTAGGACGAAACTGAGGAAAACAATCCCAAAATGTTGAAAATCTTCTTACGGAAGGGAGGATATGGCAAGAAGGCCACACAAGAGTCTTGTTGGTATAGACGACAATTGTGCCCCCAAGAGGATCAGTGGCCCCTATCACTTTCCTCCAGAAGCATCTCAACTATGATTGGTCTCTTGCTAAATTTTTTAAAAATTACTCCATATTTGGCCTTGGAGATAACCACTAGCTAAACTCCTCAAAAAGGTCATCACCCAACATGACGGGATGAGAGCTCATTACTTAAGGATCAAACCTATGGTACAATCATCGCATTTTAGTTATCAATTATGATACATTCCAAAAGGTCATCCACTGCGTCCGCATCGCTAACCTCAAGTCACGGCTCCTCAGTACACTCAGTAATTTGTTCCATGACGTCTTCGTTCTCCAAAAAAGCAACCTTCCATAGGCGTCGATATTGCCTAACCTTGAGCCTAACCTCTTCACTTATTTGTTCCTCAATATCCACAACGGCATCACGACCTAAAGTGGTTGGTAGGTCCTGTGTGTCCGAGGGGACTATAATGGCCCTAATGGCTTTTCAACCACTACCTGTGTGTTTTGTCATTGCTATCTGTGGAACATAACAACCAAATAAAAAGTAAAATTCATTAAAGTCTTGATAGCCAAGAAGCCTCTATAAGAAAAATTAAAAAGCCTACAACCTATGGTCAGAATCTAATATGAACTAGGCAGTCGAGTTCATCTTATGTTTAAAGGAATAGAGTAAAATCCAGATCCTAGGTCCACCAAAACTTAGCAAAAATGAGGGAAACAAATGCTCAGGACAACCTACGTGGAATCAAATCAAGTTTTTAGACCCAGAAATGCGCAAAAACCATAAGAAATGCATATTCAATGATAGGGAAGAAAAGACTTGCTATCACATGGCTGCGATTGCTAAAACCCTCAAAAAATGATGCAAAAACCTATGACTATTGGTGTTGGTGATTATTTGGGTGTTTAAAGTAGAGGAAATTGATGGATTAAAGGTTGGGAATTCTAGAGGAGAGACTTGGCAGAGTTTCAGCTAGAGAAGAGTTCACGGAAAGGAAAAACGAAATGCTTTAAGGGGTTTTTATAAACGAAAAGTCTTCTCAGATATTAGTCGTATGATCTGCATGGAACACGATCCAATAGTCACTGTAAAGATTCACATTCAATGGACAAGATTTAGGTAGGAATTTGAAACTCTAAATTAACAGCTCAGATGCATTTGCTAACGAGATGCAACAGTTGACATCTACAACATGACAGCCTTGATATTTGAGGTGCATCTGCAGTTTCGTACTCATCATGACTTGTCAGAGGTACCCTTTGCTTCTCCACTAAGTTTTGATGAAGTTTGACCAACGACGAGCTCAAGGCACTTCGACTACTGACCAAGGAAGCACCCTGAGCTGGTTAAAAATGTTGTTAGGCCACCAAGAAGGCCCAAGTAAACTATTGGGCCCAACAACGTCCGAGATTGACTCGGCCAATTCTGCTTAATGGTTCCCCAAAAGCGTGTTAATCAGACAATGCCCAAGAAGGGAATATTAAGAAACCGTCTTTATTGTTTAAATTGAAGATCGCAATAAGCATTTAATTACTCTTATCCGTATCTAGAAGTTCAATATCTTCAAAATAGATAAGTATCAAAAGATCTCATCAAATTCAATAAGCCAATTAGATAAGAAATTGTTTGGTATTCAAATTTGAATTATGACTAAAAGATCATAATATAACCAGCCTAATAAACTATAAGCAAAGACACGCCTTATAGGTAGCCTCAAGTCGAATCCTTACCGAAGCACTTGGTGCTAGCTTTGTGTTTACTTTTCTCATAGTAAAACATCCCTCGTCCCAAAAAAACCCAAGTGGATATAACTTTCAATTGAGATGAGCCAATACAAAATCTTGCATGTTCTTGATTATTTTTCTTGTTGTTTGTTTATCATCCTCGTGAGAGAGTTACACGGTAAGAAATTTAAGAAAGACATTTGTTTGATGTGTTGTACTTGCAAACAGTAATCATTAAATATGAATTTGTATTTTGAAGAACTGAGATCCTATCCTTTACTTAACCTCATACTCAAATAAAATTAAGGAAAAAGAAAATACATTTTTTTAAGAAAAGTAAAATAAGAGGAAAAAGGGGGAAAACACTAATGAAAATAAATAAATAAAAACTACTGCGAAGGCTAAATAATCCTCGACACGCAGTCTAAAAGACAACTCCAAATACATCTCTCCAAAAAGATTTTAGTAAAAGCCCAGTTTAAAAAAAAAAAAAAAAGTCCTACAGGCAGGAAGATTTCGTGGGCAAAATGCTTTATAATTCTGTAACACCCCAAAGTTAATTAAATAGTATTAGAGTGTTAAATGGTGGATTAGTGTGCCATAATGAGTAATTTAAATTTGAATTGATTATTTTGTGAAAATTAAGGAAAACTTATGTTATTTTACTCTTTTTTGTGATTTTTAATTATTCTAAATTGTTTTTAATTGTTAAATTAATTTTC
>CAMOHE010053527.1:0-18159 GCA_946598075.1 Artocarpus hirsutus
AAACGCCTCCAATACCTGTACCTGAGGCATCACACTCAATTTCAAATGTTTTAGTAAAGTTAGGTAAAACAAGTAGAGGTGCATTTGTTAACTTCTCCTTGATTAGTTTGAATGCCTTTTCTTGTTCCTCTCCCCACTTAAATGGAACGTTCTTCTTGATGACTTCAGTTAAAGGTGTGGCAAGGCTATTAAAGTTTCGAACAAAACGCTGATAGAAACTTGCCAAGCCATGAAAACTTCTCACTTGCCCTATGGTTGTAGGAGTTGGCCAATCTTGGATTGCCTTCACTTTTTCCTCATCAACCTGTATACCTTGTGCACTCACAACAAAACCAAGAAACACAAGCTTATCTGTGCAAAAGGTACGTTTCTTGTAGTTAGCAAACAACTTTTCTTTCCTTAAAACATCTAAAACTAGTTTTAAATGTTCAACATGATCATCCAAGTTTTTGCTGGAAATTAGGATATCATCAAAGTAGACAACTACAAATTGACCAATGTAGGCACGCAAAACATGGTTCATAAGTCTCATGAAAGTGCTAGGTGCATTAGTTAATCCGAAAGGCATAACTAACCATTCATACAAACCATATTTTGTTTTAAATGCAGTTTTCAACTCATCACCTTCCTTCATCCTAATTTGGTGATATCCACTCTTAAGATCAATCTTGGTAAAAACACAAGAACCATGCAATTCATCTAGCATATCATCTAGTCTAGGAATGGGATGACGATACTTTACCATAATGTTGTTGATGGCTCGGTAATCTACACATATTCTCCATGTCCCATCCTTCTTAGGCACTAGTAACACCAGAACCGCACAAGGACTCATGCTTTCATGCACATATCCCTTCTCCAATAACTCACCTACTTGCCTTTGAAGTTCCCTTGTCTCCTCAGGATTACTCCTATAGGCAGACCAATTTGGAATTGAAGCACCAGGTATGAAGTCAATTTGATGCTCAATTCCCCGAATTGGAGGTAAGCCAGGAGGCAACTCTTCAGGAAATACATCCTTGAATTCCTGCAAAAGGGAAACAACATTGCTCGGCAAAGACCCGGCAAGATCATTAGTGTTTAAAAAGGCCTCCTTGTACATTAGTACTATAAGGGGCTGATGAGAAATTAAAGCTCTCTTGATCTCACTTTTCTTTGCAATAAAATTGTATTTTTCTTCTCTCATACATATTAAGGTCTAACTCTCTCCTTTCTCTTTTTCTCTCCTCTTTTTTTCTTTTCTCTCATGTTTAGCCTCCCTCGCTTTCTCTTTTCTTTTTTCACTCGCTCTTTGTATTTTTAATTGATCTTCAAGAACTTGTTTTGGAGTCAATGGTACAAGTGACATTGGCTTTTTATTCATGGTAAAAGAGTACCTATTGGTGAAACCATCATGTGTGGTTCGTCGATCAAACTGCCACGGCCTTCCCAACAAGAGGTGACATGCATGCATGGGGACAACATCACAAAGCACCTTGTCCTCATACTTTCCAATAGAAAATGCCACCATCACCTGTTTAGTAACCTTGATCTCACCACTATCATTCAGCCATTGAAGCCGGTATGGCCTTGGATGTTTCAAGGTAGGTAACGCCAATTTCTCCACTAACTCGGTGCTGGCCACATTTGTGCAACTTCCTCCATCTATTATCACGCTACAAACCTTGTTATTCACAAAACACCATGTATGAAACAAATTCTCTAGCTGATTATTCTTTTCTTCTTTAGACCGTGCACTGAGAGCTCATCTTGCCACTAATGACTCTCCAACTATAGCACACTCCCCTTCATAGGCATCTTCGAGAGGTGGCATGTCATCTACTTCTTCTTCTTCTTCATCCTCTGAAACAATCTCTCCTTAAGCTGTAATCACCATTACTCTCTTGTTTGGACATTCGCGAGATATATGACCCTTGCCTTGACATTTAAAGCACTTAATGTCATGACTTTTTGAGGTAAGAAATTCAATGTTACCTTGTTTAGGTTCAGCAACTTGTTTGGCATCCTCAGAGGGTTCGGTCTTTGGCTTGTTTATTGGAAATTCTTCCTGTTAGGGGCTGGTCTCCATGTGTTTGAGGTAGCCATGTTAGATCCCCTCCTAGCCACGTTTCTTTACTTCAATTGCTGCTCCACGTTGATGGCTTGGTGCACCATAGCTGTCAGCTCCACATAATGTTGCATTTCTACCACATCTACAATCTCACGGTTTAAACCATGCAAGAACCTAGCCATAGTGGCCTCCCGGTCCTTCACTACATTTGCGCAGATCATTGCGACCTCCATCTCTTTATGATATTCATCAACACTCCTATTACCTTGTATGAGGCGTTGGAGCTTGTTGTACAACTCCCTATGATAGTAACTTGGGATGAATCGTCTGCACTTCATTGCTTTTATTTCCTCCCATGTCTCAACAGTTCGCTCTCCGTTTCTTCTTCTATCCTTCAACAACTGATCCCACCAAACAATAGCATAGTCAGTGAATTCAATTGCAGCGAGTTACCTTTTTTAACTCAAAGCAGTTGTGGCAATCGAAGACCATCTCCATCCTCTTCTCCCACTCTAGATACACCTCAGGGTCATTTTTCCCTTGGAATGATAGAATCTTCACCTTGATGCTTCCTAAGTTATCATCCCGCCTTTGCCTACCCAGCCTATCTTCTCTATTCTCTGAACCACGCCCAAACCTGCCCCGGTTATTAGGTGGAACATCAAACTCCTCCCAATCATCATCATCCTTGATATCCCCCCATTGTTCACCATGGTGTACACCTCTAGGTTGCCTAATGGGGTTATTTTGGTGCTACCCCCTAGGTGCCCCCTCTTCCAACCTATCCATTCTCTCATGTAAAGGTTCCAATTCAGCTCTCATCATCCACCTCAATTCCCCCATTAAAGCTTGTAACTGTAGGTTCGGAATTGTTCGTTGTTGGACCTCTTTAGTTGAATTATCTTCTGGATTGTGAGACATGTTTAAAGTCTGCAAGAAAATGTTAAAAATCTCACAAGCACTCCCTCAAGTGTTTCACTCAAGAATGATTCGCTCACACTCGTGTTTCACTTAAATTGGCTCTTAACTTGATGTTCTCAATGCTCTTGCCTTTTTTCACTCGTTGTGACTTCTTAAATTCTTAATCAAACTCAAGAAACACACAAGATTCAAGTAGCAATTCAAACAAACTAGACTCTGCCCAAACAATCCACAAGATTTGACATGCAATTCATAGAGTGACAAACGAAGACTCAATAACAAAGATGCTAAATCACAAGAACGTGTAAAATGAATAGCTAAATTTATAAAAAAAATTTTTCTATGGAGTAAAGTGTGTTATGGGCTTATGGAACCCTATAAAGGTGAAAACAAACAAAAAATTTTAAGATGGGTCTCCAGACTCATTTTTTTTTCAGATCCTCTTGTTTTCTTCTTTCCCTTGTTTTTCTTTCTTTTCTTTTCTTTTTTTTTTGGTTAAACTAGAATCAACACACAAATGAGTAGGTGTGCACAAATAAATGAGAAACAAACGAAAACAACCGAATTTCAAATTAAACAAAAGCTAACACAAGTATTCAAGCAAATGAAATTGGTAAAAATTCAAACAAGGAGAAAACAAAAGAAGAAAAGAGTTCGGCCAAGAAATTCAGACCTTAAACCAGGATTTTCTTTTTTTAGGACTCTAAATTCGACTAAACAAGAACAAGAACATAAAATAAAGGATAGTCAAACTTGCCTTGGAACCTAAGCTCTGAAGCCAACTGATATGAACCCTACTGACTAATGCGACAAGACCCGACACCAAATCTGAAATCGAACTCCTAATCCCTTAAGACACATGTTTGTTGAGCCTTGACCCATAATCTAGAGTGACACGAACCAAGAACCACAGATAGGAAGACGCCACACCTAGAATTTGCAAGAACACTTAAACTCTAGATGATAGCCCAATAAGCATTTCTTTGAACTTCTTTGCACGAGCTCTCGTAACCAGACCAATGGGAACTTGAATTGGATCTAAATATGTCTTATCCCTTATGCTCTTGCTTGTGCTACCGATGTCCTCATCATGTATCTTGACTTATTCCTATTTTATTTGAAGCTAAATTTTGGATATATTATAGTTTCATATGTCTATTATAATTAATATTTTTGTTAAATTATTTTATGAGATAGATAGTTTAATACATAATCTTCATTCTAGGCAATTCACTGTCCACTATACGCTGGCAGATTTGATGTTATTAAATAAGAGATTTATTTTAATTACCAAATGAAATTTTTATGACCAACAAAAAATCATGGTATTATGCTTACGTGTTATGATATGAACCCCGCTGACTAACGCGACAAGACCCGACACCAAATCTGGAATCGAACTCCTAATCCCTTAAGACACACGTTTGTTGAGCCTTGACCTGTAATCTAGAGAGACACGAACCAAGAACCACAGATAGGAAGACACCACACCTAGAATTTGCAAGAACAGTTAAACTCTAGATGATAAGTTAGTTTGTTGAATGCCACAAGATTAATCTTGATAAGTTCAAAAAGTCTTCTTAAGAAAATAAGAAGAACGCAAGAGAAGTCTCACCAAAAGTCATGAATAATGATCTGATTTATTCCAATTAGAATAACGAAGTGTTTACAATTATAATGAACGATTTTCAGCCCAAAAGAATCCCTAATCGAATATTGACTTAGAAAATCCCTTAATTGGTGCTTTCCCATGCGAAATTAGGCCCTAAAATCTGACTTTGTTGGCTGTCATCTAATAGAAATAACATAAAAGAAAAGTAGCTAATTTTATCCCTTAAAATACGCCTAACCTAATCTAGAAAAAGGGAAAATATCCAGGTTTGTTTTCTTGCCTAACAAAACCGAGTTTGGAAATTAAGAAATTATGAAAATTACATTAGGAAGATAATTTTGATGATGAGACTTGAATTTGACGACATGGCACCCACGTGTCGATCCAAAATAGGAAGGTTTCCTGAAATTATAAGTTTGCTCCATAATTTACTAGAATCATGCACCATCATCAATGTGAATCTTCTAGAACCTTAATCATAGTGACTAGGCTCTCTTGTGATTGATTTGGGCCCATACCGGGGCTCCATTTATGTGACATGTCACAAACTTATTGAATGAGCCCGTTCAATGCTTCCTTGAATCGCTTGGCCTTAGATCCTGTAATTGGACCACTTGAATGCCTTAAAGGATCACGAACATGGCTCCTAAGTTGTACAGCTCCACTACTTGCATCACTAAACCTTGAAGCGGCCTTTGAACTGAAGTCAGGATTAATCCACCTCTTACCAACATTCTATGGTTTTGCAGAAGACCCATACATTCATGCAGCATGCTCAAAAATGAGACCAATCGGAATGATGAAGGCAAGGGTAACAAATGGGGTGCAGATCCTATTCAAGTTCCAATTGGGCCGGTTACAAGAGTTTGAGCCAAAAGGTTCAAAGAAACTCTTAATGGGCTGATTTAAAGCATTTGGACTGAGGTGCATTTGTATAGGCGCAAGGGAGATGTCCCACATGTTTTACAAGATTGGTTTAGTATGATTCAAGCTTTGGAATAATCTAGAAGAGTTTGCTCAACGAGAATAGTTCAAGATCGCATGAATTATGCTTAGTTTCCTAAACTAATATCTTACCCATTTGGACTCATGAAGAAGGATGGTTGCAATCTTTTCAAGATAGCTCTACAATCTTTTCAAGATAGCAAAATTATTTTCCTTATTTGTTATTGCCAGGTTGTATGACTTGCATGCCAATTCGAGTACTTTCCTTTTTGTTGGAGTAGACACCAATTTAGATACTTTCTTGATTGTAGAGAACGCATGTTTTAGGGGAGTTAGGATATTTGTAGGTTCCCTTTTTTTTTTTTTCAGTTTGCTGATTTCTATGTTTTTAGTTTCCCTTTTAGATATAGATGAATTTAAGGCAGATTATTTAGGGACTTCTAGCTGCCTAATTTGTGGACTTTCTTGTATTGTAAAAAGCCATTAGCTTAACAAAATTAGAACAATTCAGATTTTATCCATAATTTGTGAGAGAGAATTTTCTATGGTTCTTATAGAACTTTTTGAACTTATCGAATTTTCTGTGGCGTTCATCTTTGACTTATCAATCAATCAATCCATAATTGATTGTGGCGTCTTCATTATACCAATGTTCTTGCTTCACTATAAGCAACGGGTCGTGGTTTTCATACAAATCTATTTGTAAACTACCTTGGAGACTTTCTTGACTTAAGGGTTTCCTCAGTTTCTTGGTGAGGTTCGTATCAGTTGCTATTTAGAGCAAGGTAAAAGTCTCAGGTTTGCCTGCCTTTTTTTTATTTTTGTTTAATTTCGAGTCCTATTCCTTAAAAATCTCAATTCGGTAACAAAAAAAAAAGAGAAAAGGAAAAAAAGTATTAAAAAAAAATTGTGACCAAAAAAGAACTAAAAAAATGTGATTTAATTCTAGCATTCTTGTTTCAATTTTACCTCTTAATTCCTAATTCCTAGTTCTTTTGTACTATTTTGAAATCCTTATGTCTGTGTCATAGCCTTGTTCTCTAGCCTCTTAAATCTGAATTTCTTTTGGTGAGTTCTTGTTGAATTGTTATTGAAAATTGTGATATTTGTTTGTTTAGTTTGATAAGAACCTATAGAGAATTACTAAGAGTGGAAAAAGACAAGAGTGGTGAGCATATAAGAGGGTAAAAGCCAATTTTATTTTTTGCAAAAACGAGTGTAAGTGAGCGATTAGTATTTAAGTGAAACATGTAAGGGAGTGTGTAAGGTCCCTTTTCTTCTTTCTTCTTTAGCTTTGTTTTGCAGCCAATATGTCAGAAAACAAGGACAAAAAATCTTCTAGAGAGGTGTTAGGGGAGGTTGATCCAAAGTTACACATGGAAGGTTTAATAGGTGAGATGAGGAGAATGTTTAGAGTAGAGATAGAGCAGGTTCATGAACAGATAGATTAGATAGAGAACGCACAGCCACAAAACATTCCCAATTTGCGAAGGAGAGAGAGAATGTAGCCTTGGAGAGTGAGAGTTGAAGATGAAGAGTATTATGGGGAAGGTTTTGATGAAGAAGATGAGTAGGATTTGATTGTTAGCAACAGGAATAGGAGACAAAGGGGGCGGTTTAAAGAAGCTAGGAATAGAGAAGATAATAATTTGAGTAGCATTAAAATGAAGATTTCGTAGTTTCAAGGCAAGAATGATCCTGGCCCTTACCTTGAGTAAGAGAAGAAAATGGACTTAGTGTTTGATTGTCACAATTACTTTGAATTTAAAAAGGTAAAATTGGTAGCCATTAAATTTTTTGATTATGTGATTGTTTGGTAGGATGAATTAATATTAAATAGGAGGAGGAATAGAGAGCTTCCAATAGAAACATAGGAGGAGATGAAAACCATGATGAAGAGACAGTTTGTTCCAAGTTATTACTATCGAGAGTTGTGTTAAAAACTACAAAGTTTTACACAAGGCAACTAGAGAGTGGGGGATTATTATAAGGAGATGGAAATTGTTATGATCTGAGTGAATGTAGAGGAGAACTAAGAGGCTACTATGGCTAGGTTTTTGGTGAGTTTGGACCAGGAAATTGCTAATATGGTTGAATTGCATCATTATATGGAATTGGAAGATATGGTGCACATGGCTATCAACATTGAGAACCAACTCAAGAAGAGGGGAAGAAATACATGACAAAACCTTAGCTCGAGTTCAACAAGGAGGCTAAATTTTGTTAGGGGAGAGGAAAAGCCAGTCACAACCAAGCCCAAACCCAAGCCCAAACCCAAGCAAAAACAAGAAAAGAGTAGCCAAGAAATGAAGGTAAATTCGATTCTCCTGCCACTCGAAATCATGATATTAAATCCTTTAAATGCCAAGGTAGGGGTCACATAGTGAGCCAACGTTCAAACAAAAGATTAATGGTATTAAGGGAGGATGGTGAGATTGAATCCAAGGATAAAGATGATGCCGAATCTATGCCACCACTAGTTGACATGGACGATGAGGAATACACTGCCTAAGGTGAAATTTTTGGTTGCTAAGAGAGCTCTAAATATACAAGTTAAAGAAGATGACGAAGTGTAGTAAGAAAATATGTTTCATACTAGTTGCCACATACAAAACAAGATATGTGGTGTAATTATTGATGGAGGTAGTTGTATGAATGTTTGTAGCACTACAACGGTGGAGAAATTAGGGCTACTAACAATTAAACATCCCTAGCCTTACAAGTTGCAATGGCTCAATGATAGTGGTGAGATAAATGTGAATAAATAAGTGTTAGTTTCCTTTCGCATTGGAAAGTATGAAGATCAAGTTTTGTGTGATATAGTCCCAATGCAAGCTAGACATTTGTTATTAGGCAAACCATGAAAATTTGATCGACATATTAAGCATGATGGATTCACGAACAAATACTCGTCTGAGCTTAATCAAAGGAAAATCACTCTAGTTGCTCTAAAACCAAAGTAGGTTTATGAAGATCAAGTGAGGTTACAAAAAGTGAGTGAAAAAAAGAAAACAAGTGAAAATCAACAAGAAAAAGAGAGAGGGGCCATGAAAATAAAGAAAGAAAAAGAGATTGGGGTTGAGATAATTGAGAGAGAAAACAAGAGAGTTGATTTGGCCAATGACAGAAAAGTAGAGAGAAAAGCAAATTTCTATGCAAAAGCGATTGAAATTAAAAGATCATTGTTTTCAAACTAGCCAATGATTGTACTTTTGTTCAAAGAGGCGTTTTTAAACACTAACCAACTTGATGCATCTTTGCCTAGTTTTGTTGTTTCTCTTTTGTAGGAATATAATGATGTCTTTCCTGAAGAGATTCCTCATAGTGTACCCTTTATTTGAGGGATTAAACATCAAATAGATTTCATGTTTGGTGCTTCCATTTCAAACTAACCAGCTTATTGTAGTAATCCTAAGGAGATAAAGGAGCGACAAAGGCGAGTCAAAGAATTGATGGGAAAAGGGTACATGAGAGAAAGTGAGAGTCCGTGTGCTGTTTCGATGATTTTGGTTCCTAAAAAGGATGGGACATGGAGGATGTGTGACGATTGCCAAGCAATTAATAATATAATGGTAAAGTATCGTCATCTATTCCTTGCTTAGATGATATCTTAGATGAGTTACATGATACTTGTGTATTTTCTAAAATTGATTTAAAAAGTGGATATTATCCAATTAGAATGAAAGATGGTGATGAATGAAAAACTGTCTTTAAAATGAAGTGTAGCTTACATGAGTAGTTAGTTATGCCATTTGGTTTAACTAATGTATCGAGTACTTTTATGCAATTAATGAAACATGTCTTGCATGCTTTCACAGGTAAATTTGTTGTAGTTTATTTTGATGATATTCTCATTTATAGCAAAAACTTAGATGATCATGTTGTGCGTTTCAATTTAGTTTTGGATTATAACATCTGCTATTTTCTCCTGTGGATTTTTGCACTAATTAAACGTTAGAACATGATATTTTATAAGTTATTATTATTTATGTTAAGCAAGTTAATTTTTTTAATTTATTTATTAATGTCACAGATAACGGCCACATGGGATCGATATGCTTGGGAAGTTCATGTAAAAAAAATGGTGATAAGCTTAAAGTATTTTTTAAATATTTTTAACTTGCTTTAAATTTATAATTTTTATAATACTCTAGAGTAATATATGCCTTAGAGTTATATTCTTAATTATGACATAAATTTTATTGAATATTTTCTTATTTTTATACTTATGATGTCATGATAATTACATATGACATTTTTATATGGTGCTAAGAAACTCGATAATATAAAGTATCCAAAAGAATAGTGTGTAAATTAATATTTTTTTAGGTCATGAGAGCAAACATTATTGTTGTGTATAAATAATTCTATATTATAATTATATTATATTTCATTATTTATATTTTAATTATAATTATATAATGTTTATATTACATTATATTATATTATATTATATTATATTATAGGTATAAGTATAAGTATAAGTTATGTATAAGAACACAAACAAAAGTTAAACAAAATGAAAAGAAAAAAAAAAGGCACATGTCGTGGAAAAAAAAAGAAAAAGGAAAAAGGAAAAAAAAGAAAATGAAAAAGAAAAAAGGGAAACTTAATTAGATTAGGATTAGGGTTTTCTATACTCATCTAATCTCTTCTCCTTCATAAGCCTATAAATATACCTTTAAGCTATCAAAGTCTTCATTATCTTGATTCTTATCCAAAGAAAATTCTCTCTCTTACCCCCTCTCAAATTCACATTCATAAGCCTTCATCATCTCTCTAATCCTCAAAGCTAAGTATTCATCACTCTTATTTTTCTTCAAGCCAAAGTAGAAGGAATTCTTTTTGGATATTTCATATGTAAGTATTTGTCTTCGTTGAAGATAAAGATTTTATGGTTTTAAAGTTTTATGATTGATGTATATTGTTGTATGACAAGCTTTGTTAGAAAATTATTCTTTTATGTTGTGAATGGGTCTGCATGCATGTTTATATGAAAAATAAATTATTATGTTTATTACTTTGATTATAATAATGTTATTTTATGGTTGGAAGCATTGATGTTCATATGATATCATGAAATTTCATGAAAATAAGGTTTTGTTGTTGGAGTATGATAAGAAAATTTTAAGGTTCTTAGTTTGTCGAGAAGGTGGCCAGTAATGTTTTAAAATCAAATAATTTTATTTTACTATGATTTTTGGATATGATATATACATATATATTAGAATATCTGGGATTTTTTATAAGTTTTCATTCAAAATATTTTTACGGTTATGAGCTTTCAATCAAACACTACTCCCAAAATTTTATGTGCGAGCAGATGTGTGTTCGTGTTTTATAGAGTCTATTTTAAGGGGAAAAATGCGTCTTTTGATTCTATAAAAAATTATTAGTCATTGTTGATATGCTAACTAAATGTCTGTAAATTTTTAGCTTCATATTCTTATTATGTTTTAAGATAAAATTCATTGATTGTCAAGTACTCAATGGTTATGAATGTTTGCCTAATATACTCTATGTAATTCATGAGATGATAAATTATAATTTTAAAAATGTTTTGCATGATTTATTATTTTTATAACTTATATTTATATGTTAAGCATATTACATAAAAATTTTATAAGCATATCATACAAAATTAATTTTATAAAAATATTTGAATTAAACATGTTTGCTATTCAGCATGTCTGATGTTAATATTAACTCTAGATTTGAACGTGTGTGTTGAATTAAGCCAAATTATTTGAAGTTAAGTTTTGGATATATTATTGTTAGACGTGTCTATTATATGTCGTAAATTTTATAAATTATTTTATAGCATAAATAGTTTAATACATAATTTTTAATTAGGACTACTCACAGACCAGACTTTGTTGGCAAATTTTATGGTATTGATTTTACAATTTGTTTTAATTATCAAATGAAAGTTTTGTGGCTTAAAGAAAAATTTGAGCATTATATATATATGTAAATTTATTCTTGTAAAATTGTATATAAATTAAAAGACATAGGGTTATAAATCCTTAAAGGTCAGTTAGTTGTTATGATTGGCAGATTTACTTGAATATTTTGAAAATTAGAAAAAGGTATTTTGCATTAACATTTTTAGGAGAAGAAAATTTGAGTGTTATTTATATATGTTAACTATGTTATGGAATAAATTTTTATTTTATTCATGCTTATGAGTTGAGATTTATTACTCTAAGTAATTAAAGGTCAAGTTTTCTGTATTGTGTTTCTTGACTTTAACTGCATATTTGTGACTCAAAGATGCTTTGTTTTGTTAAGAATGATATATGATGATGTAATATGATAATATTATAGTGTAAAGATTAATATTAATTTCATGTATTATATGAATGATTAACATGAAAACTCCAAAAAGCGAGCACACCAAGAACCACGGCAATGTCATCGAAGTTAAGATTTAGTAAGTAAGTAAGTCAAAAAGTACATTTATCACCTACAACATGATGATTATATGAAAATATTAAGTAATGTTTTATAAGTGAAGGTTTGTCATTTAATGTTCTTATTTCAAGATCTTTTTACAAGGATTTTTCCAAAAGATGTATTTATGTTCATGTTTTATGGTTTATGACAAGTTTTCAAAGAAAGCTTATATATATATGTATCACTTAATTAAGTGTTGCACACCCTATGTGAAGTTGCACCAGTTAGGAGCCATGTTCATGATCCTTTAAGCCATTCAAGTGGTCCAATCACAAGATCTAAGGCCAAGCAATTCAAGGAAGCATTGAACGGGCTCATTCAACAAGTTTGCAACATGTCACATAAATGGAGCCCCGGCATAGGCCCAAATCAATCTCAAGAGAGCCTGGTCACTATGATTAAGGTTCTAGAAGATTTGCATTGATGATGGTGCATGATTCTAGTAAATTGTGGAGCAGATTTGTAATTTTAGGAAACCTTCCTATTTTGGATTGACACGTGGGCACCATGTCATCAAGTTCAAGCCTTGTCATCAATTTATTTTTGTTAATGTAATTTTCGTAATTTCTTAGTTGTCAAATTCGGTTTTGTTAGACATAAAAACAAACCTGGATATTTTTCCTTTTTTTCTAGCTTAGGTTAGGTGCATTTTAAGGGATAAGATTAGCTACTTTCCTTTTGTGTTATGGGAAAGCACCAATTAAGGGATTTTCTAAGTCAGCCTTCGCTTAGGGATTCTTTTGGGCTGAAAATCATTCCCATATAATTGTAAACATTTTGTTATTTTAAAAGGAATGAATCACATCATCATTCATGACCTTTGGTGAGGTTTTCTTGCGTTCTTATTTTCTTGAGAAGACTCTTTGAACTTATCAAGATTAATCTTGTGGCATTCAACAAGCTGACTTATCATCTAGTGTTTAAGCATTCTTGCAATTCTAGGTGTGGCATCTTCCTATCCGTGGTTCTTGGTTCGTGTCTCTCTAGATTATAGGTCAAGGCTCAACAAATGTGTGTCTTAAGGAATTAGGGGTTCGATTTCAAATTTGGTGTCGGGTCTTGTCGCGTTCGTCGGCGGGGTTCATATCACCATGTTTATGTTTATGATTTCCCAAAGGTTTAGACTTGTTATGTTTAGTTTAGGACTAGCTACCCCCACTCCTTTCATGACTGCGCGATGATATTAATGGTACAATGCTTGGGCCCCTAAAGATAAAATGAATAATGTTTTAATATAGAAGTTTAAATGAAAGATATGTTATATATATGAACATGTGCCTTGCGCACTATAATGTTTATGACTATGACCTTATGTTATGTTTTTATGAAAGTTCATATTTTATGTTGTAAGATAAAAAAGTGTACTTACTAAGCTTATTGTAATGTACAAAAAAGTCCCACATCGGCTAGGTAGAGGACCGTTCTTTTGGGACGTGACAAGTGGTATCAGAGCGGGGTACTGCCTGCTTGATGTGTGGACTCTCCACGGTCCAGTGGGACCCTCAAGGGAGCTGATCCGTGACGGTGGCGTCACGTGATTGGGTGGAGGAGAGTGTAATGTACAAAAAAGTCCCACATCGGTTAGGTAGAGGACCGAAGAGCAGTACTTAAGTCTTGGGCTGCCCACCTCTCAACAAGAGCTCTTTTGGGACATGACATTATGCTTACTTAATTTATATTATGTTGCAGACAAAGGTAAAAGGTATATGAAATAGGTGGAGCATGTGGACTGGTGTGTGCACTAGGTATGTTGGATTGGAAATAGAATCACGCCATGAAAAAAATTAATTACTTGAACAATAGTTTTATTGTTCATGTTATTTTTTGCATTGATGTTGATTTAAAACTTGGTTTATTTTCCTATAGATTTCTAAATGTTTGAGACTGTTTAATATTTTCTTAATTGTGGTTTCTTGAGGTCTATGCCATATTTCTTTATTTCAATATGATTAAACTATTTGGACATTTAAGCATTTTTCTTAATAGATTTAAACATTGTTTGAAGTTTTGTGTGTCTAGAATTTAGTAAATGATGGTACTTGTACACTAACCGTTTATACAGGTGGTCGATAAGTGTTCAGTTGGGCTAATCTATGTGAGAGAAGAACTCTGGTAAGTTTTTTTTTTAAAATTATTTTGCATGTTTTGCTAGGATAAACGTTTAAGTGTAAATATTTTATTTAAATTATTATCTCTAAATAATGATATTAACTGCAAAAGTAACGATTATTGTGATGTTTGTAAGGAAGCGTTACAGCTATGGCATTAAAGAGGGTTTTTGTTTCCAATGCACATCACCAAGGTCAATTCAAATCCCCTAACTAAGTATGTTTTAGGTAAATTGACGTCGATCTAAGTTTAACAATAGGAGTAAGGTTTAGAAATATGGTGATGAATGCCTTAGTACATAATTTTAGTTGTGAAATCCTATCTCATTCCTAAAATTGAAAGTTCATTCCTAAACTTATAATTCTTCTAGGAAATCAAAGATAAAAAATCATAGAAGGAGTCAAGCATGATTATAGAAGGAGTCAAGCTCGTGCTCAAGCTACTGCCAAAACTGGTAACCTGGCCGATGCTAATCGGATGACAATGATTGCTGACCTTAAGGGACAATTTCAAGATCAAGAAGAGAGATTAAGGAGCTTAGAACTAATGGTCATGGAGGCGAAAGACAAGGTGAAAACATGCCACTCACAACTACAAAGAGAGGTAGCCCTAGCTTCTGCACCAGAAGTAACACCTACTTATCCAGAACGCTTACTAGCCAGATGGAAGCGTGTTAAGCCAGCTGATTTTGAAGGTTTTATGAATCCCTTGGTTACTCAAGGATGGTTAAAGATGATCGAGGCCACTTTGAAGCTTATGGGTTTTACTGAGAATGAGAAGGTTTTTTGTGCCTTATATTGCCTAACAATGGAAGCTAGAATCTAGTGGGATGGGGTAGGGTAGAGTAGACCATAAATGTAGGTGAGATGACATGGGCTAATTTTGTGAATTTAATCCAAAGTTCTTTCACATGAACATCACCCAAAAACATTATGACGAGTTCAAAAACCTTCATCAAAGAGATATGTTAGTTACTAATGTGATTGCTAAGTTTGATCAGGTGGCACTATAACAACAACCATTTTATTCAAAATGATTGGTACCTAAGATTTAACAGTGTTATTTGAATTTTTCATGAAATAATATTATTAACTATTTATTTTGATAGGTGATAGTCACATATAATTGATGTGCTCGGGATGTTCAAGTCAACAACGATGTTAAGCACAATAAATTTAAATTAATGTTTTATTCATATACGAAGAATGTAGCACCTAACTATAAGAATTATGATATTATATGATACATTTTATGATGTTGCCATGAATGAATTGTTTCTATGCAATGACTAAATATACTTAGTGCACATATATGTAAATTCCCACGAAGTAAGAATTGATTACATACAATAAAATAATGTCATATGCATTGTATAGCATACATTAGTACGTATTATATATTAATATACCTATGTTGTGTGTGTGGGCAAAGTTGTTGTGCAACAAATGGTAACCATAATGCATATACATACAAATATATTATGTATGTGGCAATTAAATGTTATTAGATAGTATATGATGATGGTGATAGCAAGTAGTATGAAAGTATTTAGTGCATCAAGCACATAGATGGTTGCATGGACGCTTTGTGCACCGGCTTGGATGATTGTGAGTGTAATGTTGAATGTGAACAACAAGTTGTCATATTGTGTTGTCTAAGGATGGGATCCGAATGAAATAATGGAATCCAACACCAATTGTTATTTTATTATTTCTTTTGTTGATAATTAGTTGAATTATTTGGAAAATTATTACATGATAGGATAAGATACCATTATTGTGTCCCCCCTCATTCATAGACCTCTTCTTCCATATCTCCATCTCATTTCCATGGGTTCCCTCATTTAAATTCAGAAAATTTTGTTTCCAAGAGAGAAAACCACTCAAACTCACCCAAGACACTCCTTTCCTTCACATACATATCTCTCAAACTCCTGCAACCCATATTGTCCACATTTTCTACATCTTTCCCTCTTCCATATGTCTTCCTGCAAGGACATAGAGAAGCATCAAGGAATCCTTAATTTTTCTTAGCCAAATTCAAAGGTCATAGAGCAAGCTCCATAAACAAGTAAGCATTTTACTCTAGGTTTAACTTGTGTTCATTTTATCTCTTAGAATCCGACTACCATAACTTTGCCTACAAGTTTCCATTTTCTATGAAATTTTATTATGATGTTCATGTGTATGTTTTGTGATGTTGTTCCAAGTATCATATCATTTGGAATTTTCTATGCTAAGATATTAAATTTTTACTCTCTACCACTCATGGTTAAATTGCTATTTATTAGTAAAGTAATACAAAAACATGGTTTATGTTTAAGGGGCAAATGAATGGTGAATTTGATGAAATTTGGTAAAATTATTCATGGATATATTAGGTTGGGATCTAGAGAGTTTCGTGGTAATGTCATGTATATTCTGTGAGTTATTAAACTTTCTTTGAACTAGGTTTTTATGGCTATGAACTTGTAAATTTTAGACCTCTTGCCTTTATGACCTTTCATTATAACTAAATAAATTTGTTTGGCCACGGAAATTTTTATAGTATTGTATATATGTGTACATAGGATGTCATAAAAATTTTGAGGTTAAAGTAATTTTCGTGATATTTTTCTTAAATGCTAATTATAAGGTGTTCACTGCCCTATGTTTATAAAGTCAGTTTTACCACCAGCTTCAAATGTGTATTGATACGAACACCGCTAAGAACTGACGCGACCCTAACCAAAATTGGTCTCCAAGATCAAAATTCCAAATCGGTTTTGTATGAAACCGCGACCCGATGCCCAATAAGAAGCACGAACCTTGGTATGTGAGGACGCCACAATCAACTATAGACGGACTGATTGATAAGTCTATGAACGCCATGAAATTATCTGATAAGTCTGAATAGTTTGTTTAGGAACCGAAAACAATTAAAACTCAAATTGTGTGTAAAACTGATTACCATTAAATGAAATTCGTTACAATATATAGTGGTTTCCCCTTTGCAAATTTTCAGCTCTTAATTGCCTATGGAATTTCGAGCAAATCAATTACCAGCCAAAAAAATGCCCAATCTAAAGCAAATAAGGTAAGTTCCCTAAATGGCTTAAAAGCCTTAAAATAATATGAAATAAAAATCGCATGTTTCTAAAAAAAGGAAACTAGACGATAAATAGATAAATAGCTGATTCTTCTTGCCACTTGTCGCCTCAAATTGGAAAAGTAACTGAAATGGAAAGTAGCTTGATTTATTTGCAGCCATATGATTACTGGGTCCCTTCTAGAACCTGAATCACGCATTTGTTGGTCTGGATGTCACATGCAATTCCCTCAATGGGCCTCCATGCGATAGCTTGAGCGTAAGGTGCTTGAATCAGCCCAATAAGCATTTCTTTGAACTTCTTTGCACGAGCTCTCGTAACCGGACCAATGGGAACTTGAATTGGATCTAAATATGTCTCATCCCTCATGCTCTTGCTTGTGCTACTGATGTCCTCATCATGTATCTTGACTTATTCCTATTTTATTTGAAGCTAAATTTTGGATATATTATAGTTTCATATGTCTATTATAATTAATATTTTTTTTAAATTATTTTATGCGATAGATAATTTAATACATAAACTTCATTCTAGGCTATTCACTGTCCACAATACGCTGGCAGATTTGATGTTATTAAATAACAGATTTATTTTAATTACCAAATGAAATTTTTATGACCAATAAAAAATCATGGCATTATGCTTATGTGTTATGATATGAACCCCGCCGACTAACGCGACAAGACCCGACACCAAATTTGGAATCGAACTCTTAATCCCTTAAGACACACGTTTGTTAAGCCTTGACCCGTAATCTAGAGAGACACGAACCAAGAACCACAGATAGGAAGACGCCACACCTAGAATTTGCAAGAACACTTAAAATCTAGATGATAAGTCAGTTTGTTGAACGCCACAAGATTAATCTTGATAAGTTCAAAAAGTCTTCTTAAGAAAATAAGAAGAATGCAAGAGAAGTCTCACCAAAAGTCATGAATAATGATCTGATTTATTCCAATTAGAATAACGAAGTGTTTA
>CAMOHE010053528.1:0-11928 GCA_946598075.1 Artocarpus hirsutus
ATCTCATAACAAGAATCTCACAGCTTACATTTTAAGCAGTTACATAACTTAGGTTTATTAAAAATTCTATAACTCATGAAATACTCATCAAACCATTACCAAACTTTCCAGTCCTATACTTAACATATATATATACATATCCACCAAATTTCGTGCAAAACGACATTCATTTGCAACAAAAACAATAACCATACATATGTGCAACCAAACTGGTCAGCAACAATTTACTGTGAGTGGTGGAGAGGAGAAAATTCATAACTTTTTATATAAAATTCGGATTAAAGTGAAATTTGGAGGAGAATCTCATAACACATGCATAATTAACATACTTAAAATTCAGAGTAAAATAAAATTCGTAGAGAAAGATATAGCAGTCACAATACAGGAGAAAAATATGCTTAAGAATTTCCGAGATTGAGTTCATACCTTAGAACGATTTCTTCTTAAAATTTCTTGAATTATCTCCAAAGAAATTTTTGATATTTTAACAAATAATTAACAGGGGAAATTTTAGAGGAAGATGAAGGAAAAAAAAATGTGATAAGAAGAGAGAGAATGAGAGAGAGATCGAGAGAGAGAGAGAGAGCGTTTGTGTGAAATGAAAGTTGCGAAAAAAAGAATGAGAGGCATTTCAGAATTTTCTGACTATTATTGGGCATTTTCCACATGGAAATGGAGGAGATTAAGCGAGAAAAATCAGAATTTCCAAGAACGTTTCGAGTTTCCATACTTTGCTTCTAAAAAAAATGGAAAACTTATCCGTTAATTCAATTAATTCAAAAGTCAAATGTTTCTTTACCAAAATTAAACAAATCATCCCATAATTATGTTAATTATCCAGAATAAATTATCCTTATCACAAATTCAACCTCATCATAATTTTGTGAAATTTCTGCTGACTACTTGTCAGCTGTCATCAGCCTGCCGATCTCTATCTTTGGCCTGTCGATCACTGAAGTTCGGCCTACCGATGATATACCATCGGCTTGCCGTTCTGAGGAAAACATTTCGGCCTACCGAACTGAATGGTCCGGCTTGCCGATCTGTCCTTAAATACAAAAATAATCATTCATAACATTTAATTATCAATAAAATATAATTAAACATATAACATTAATGACATGAACATTTGAGCACATCAATTCCACGCGAGCGTCACCTGTCGTAACACTTAAAATAAAATGGTTAGCACCATCTATCATATATCATAACACATATCATAATATAACATTTAACGTCGTTATCTATCATAACATAATCCGTTACATAAATTTAGGCGGGCGCTACAACGTGTCTGGTCCCCATAAGGTTCTTGAGCATCAGTCTTTGACAGGCATGGGGATCACCTTCCTTGGGACAGGCAGGATAGAAGAGGCGATAAGGTTGAAGGTGAAGCCCATATTAGGTAAAACTATCTAAAGATACCAACAGTTGTAAATTTCGAGACCTACAATGATAGATCAACTAGATCCAGAATTGTCGTTTTGGACTCAATGAAGGAGGCATGCTAGACCCACCCTTCACTAACTCAATCATGTAGGCCCTGATGCCAAACAAATTCAAGGTTCCACAAATCAAGTCATACGACAGAACCACCGATGTCGACAAGCATCTAAAGCTATATAGAGGTCGTATGCTACTCTAGAACACTAGTGACGCCACAATTTGCAAGGCGTTTTCACTCACTATGACCAGTCCAACTCGGCAATCATTCCGCCGCATTAAGCCTAGCACCATGACCTCATTCTGCCAACTATCAGATGCCTTTTTAGCTGCCTTCGCCATGTCCAGGACAAGAAGGAAGGAAGTGACCCACCTTTATACGGTCAAGCAAAGAGATGGAAATGTCAAGGACTACATCAACCACTTTACCCAAGCTACACTAGAGGTGAGGCACTTAGAAGACGAGACCTTGAAGCACGCCTTCACGGAGGGTCTTAGAGACAAAAACTTGATCTGGTCTCTCACCCTCTGGCAACCGAGCACATTCTCTCAGATGCTTGATTATGCCTAAAGGCATGCTGATACAACTGAACACATGAAGAGCTGCCAAGAAGGAGAGGGCAGCAGCAGCAGCAAGAAAAAGGGGAAGAAGCAGAAGACTCCACCTAAACAGTCGAAGACCAACCAAAATAAGAAGCTAAAGACTGACAAATCCAAAGTCCCGATCGGAAAGTTCCAAAGCTACACACCACTGGTTGCCAACATTGATGAGGTGCTGAACTAGGTAACTAACATAAATCTATTAGTGGACCAACCTCCGTTGAAGGGAAGTAGAGCCAAGAGATATCAAAACGAATATTGCAATTTCCACAAGGACATTAGACACAATACTTATGATTGCATCCAACTTGAGGATTAGATCATGAGGCTTGTTCGAGATTGAAATCTAAAGGAGTTCGTAAAGTGAGCCTTGACTCCTAGCATCAATGCTAGGACGAATGACTAGCCATCCCGAGAAGGGTAGCCCCGACAACGCAACAACGGTGGGAACTCTTTGGACCTATTGAACATTGTACATACAATTTTTAGCAAGCCAGTCACTAGGGACACCTCAAATGGCTGGCAAGTATATGCTCAGGAGGCTTGGCTAGTTGAGAAAGACGACCTTATGAACATGTCCGACACATAAATAAAATTTACAGGCAAGAAGACATCCCCATCACATTCACAAAGGAGGAAGCAAATAAACTCATCCACCAGCACAGTGATGCTCTAGTGTCTGAGCTCTAGATCGCCAAGAGCATAGTTCGACAAGTGTTGATTGATAGCAGCAACTTGGTCGATATCTTGTTTAAACAGGCCTACGACAAGTTAAAGATCAACAACACTACACTAACCCTAACTCGGGCACCTCTATATGGCTTTGTAGGGGAATGCATCCAAGCGGTAGGCAAGATTGGCTTGTCAATCACATTTGGTGAGGGTGCTACTCAGATAACCTAATTAGTTGACTTCCTCATCATCGATAAACCCTCCCAGTATAATATTATCATCGGACGACTAACCCTTAATGCCCTCAAGGTTGTGGTCTCCACTTATCATTTGGCAATGAAGTTTCCAATAGAAAATGAAGTCAGAATAATTAAGTCAAGGCATACGGACTCTCGTAAGTGTTATGTCAAGGCCATTAAAGAAGTTGCAGCTTGGTAATTGATTGTCTCGGCCATAATTAAGGTGGACGAAGTAGCCTTTCCTATTGAGCAAGAACCAAAAATGCTATCTAACCTTGATTTACAAATGTCGAAAGAAGAAGTGCGAGCCATACCGATAGAAGACTTGACGCCATACCACTTAGACCTTGAACACCCTGACCAAATAGTCTAACTTAGGTTTTAGCTAAACCTTAAGATCTAGGCCAACCTAGAGAAGTTCCTAACAAAATATCAGGACATGTTCGCCTAGTCTTGTGAGGACATGCCCAGTATTGACTGCAACATAATCTACCACCACCTCGATGTCCATCCCGAACATAAGCCAGTCATTTAAAAGAGAAGAGCATTTAATTCAAAAAGATATTCCACCATCAATGAAGAAGTCCAAAAGCTCTTAGAGGTTGGGTTCATTTGAGAGGTCACATACTTAGAGGGGTTGGCGAATATAGTCCTGATCAAAAAGGCCAATGGGAAGTGGTAGGTCTGCATTGATTATACTAACCTTAACAAAGCCTACCTAAAGTGCTACTTCTTGCTGCTCTGGATAGACCAACTGGTGGATGTAATGGCAGGGCAAAAGCTGCTAAGCTTCATAGATGCCTACTCCGAAAACAACCAGATCAAGATGGCCAAGGAAGACTAAATAAAGACCGCTTTCACCACCAATTAAAGACCGCTTTCACCTTCGACCAAAGACTATTTTGCTATGTGGTCATGCCATTTATGTTGAAGAATGTTTGGGCCATGTGCCAACATGTTATGAACAAAATGTTTGCTCAATTGATCAAAAGAACTATGAAAGTATACATTGACGATATGCTTGTCAAATCTATCCAAGCTATAGATCATGCTATCAATCTCTAAGCTAGTTTTGACATGCTTTAGGAAAACAAGATGAAACTTAACCTGGGCAAATGTACGTTCAGGGTGGAATCTAGCAAGTTCTTTGGATTTATGGTCAACCACCATGGTATTGAAGTTAATCCCACCAAAGCTCAAGCTATGGTAGATATTAACTCTCCCGACACTGTCAAAGAAGCCCAAAAACTAACCGGCATGGTAGCAGTCTTGTCCATTTTCGTCTCCAGCTCTACCAATAAGTGCCAACCTTTTTTCCAAGCACTCAAGGGGAGGATTGAGTGGAGCAGGTAGTGAAACGAAGCATTCTAGAATCTCAAAAAATATTTGGCTACACCCCCGCTCATATCTAAACCTTTACCAGGAGTGACACTATATGCCTACTTAGCTGTTTCTAAGAAAGCAGCCAGCTTGGTCTTCGTTCGAGAAGAAGACAGTATTCAAAAATAGGTCTGCTACACCAGCAAAGCTTTTTAGGGATGGCAAAGTAGTCAATGGAGCTCAGGTAATACAACATACACTTCATGCCTTAGATGGCCATAAAGGTGCAAGCCTTACTTGACTTCATTGTAGAATTTATAGATACTAAGCAGTCACCCCTTCGGCCAAAAAGGCACCCATTGAAGACCATGATGTACCCAGCAGCAGTGCTACCAAGCTTGAGCTCGAATGGAAGCTGTTCATGGATGGATCATCAAGTGTGGATGGCTCAAGCGCTAGTCTCATCCTCACAAAGTCCAAATGGCTACAAAGCAAGTTACGTGCTTCATTTCGACTTTAGGGCATCCAACAACGAAGTCGAATATGAAGCCTTGATAGTCAGGCTCCAAATCGTGCAAGACCTTAGGGTGGATTGCATTTGCATCTATAGTGATTTGATGCTAGTTGTATAACAAGTTACCATCAAGTTCAAGGCCAAAACTGAATGCATGGCTACATATCTAAAAGAAGTCAAGGCCTTGCTTGGACAATTCAGAGCCTATTCTTTTGGTTAGATCTTGAGGTCTAAGAATGTTGAAGCCGACATGCTCACTCAACTAGCCTTGGGCCTAGAAAACCATGACTTGATGTAAGTCCCAATCGAGAGGCTGGCTGAGCTTAGTATCATCAAAGAAGTGACAAATGTAGCTAATGAGCAAACAAGTACCTAGATAGACCCAATCATCCGATATCTGAACACAATAGAGCTACCCAGCGACCAAAAGAAAACTTGGCGTATTTGCAATAGCTTTGTAAGTTATTAAGCTGTAAATTCGTAAATAGTCAGCATTCTAATTAGCAGTTTTGTTCTAATGTTTTAAAGGCTAATAAAATGTGTTATAGATTAATGTTTTCAGGAGAAGAATGTATGTGTGATGTAATATGGTATTGGATGATGTCATAAAGATGAATGTTAATCTCTTGTGTATATGAATGATTGACATGAACACTCTAAGAGGTGAGCACATCGAGACCGCAGTGACGTCATCTACAATTAAGGTTTAATAAGCTAATCAAGTAAATATATTCTCACCTACAACATGATGAAGTTTATGGAAAGTTTGAAATCTATGTTCATGATGGTTTTATGATAATTTCCAGGATGATTATACATAATGTTTCATTATGAAAGTTTTGATGTATAAAAAGTTTATGTATATTTTGATGATGATGTATTTCAAACTATAAAAGTATATATATATGTGTATATATGTATCACCTAAACAAGTGTTGCACACTCATATTTATGTTATGTTTATATTTATGATATCATGCTTGGTTTAGGATTAGCTACCCCTTTCCTCTCATGATGGCGGGCCTATGACGATGATAATGGGGCAACACTTGGGCCCTTAAAGATAAAATGAATAAAGTTTTAATATCGATAAAGTAAAGAAAGATATGTTCTATATGAAACTGTGCCAAGTGCACTTGAATAAACAATAACATGAAAGTTTTTGTTTTATAATGTCATGCACTAACCATCAACAGGCACAAAAATCTATTGTTTATTTTTAGATATGAGATAATCTCATATCATTTGTATTTCATGACGGTTTTTACTAAAAGCCATCTAGTAGGTGTAATTTTACATGACAGTTTTTGCTAAAAACTATTATGTAAGATTAACCTTTCACGACGGTTTTTAGCAAAATAGTCATGTAAGATTCAACTTTCCATGATGGTTTTTATAAAAACTATCATGAAATGTCAAGCATATACCTTCCACGATGGTTTTTATAAATACCGTCATGAAAGATCTCGCATATTGGTGCATGCTTAAATTTGGGCAGGGGACTAAAAATTTTGAATATGTATAACCTTTCATGACAATTTTTATAAAAATCATTGTGAAAGATTCCACATATTGGTGCATACTTAAATTTGGACGGGGGACTAAAAATTTCGAATATGCAGAACCCCCTTCACGATGGTTTTTATAAAAATCATCCTGAAAGGTTCCACATATTGGCACATGCTTAAATTTGGCCAAGAGACTAAAAATTTCGAATATGCAAAACCCTCCATGATGGTTTTTATAAAAACCATCATGGAACCTAAAAACCATCGTGGAAGGTTCCACATATTGGTGCGTTCTTAAATTTGGACAAGGGACTAAAAATTTTGAATTTATAGAACCTTCCACGACTGCTTTAAAAACCGATGTAGAACGTTTCACATATTGGCGCGTGCTTGAATTTGGGTGAGGGACTAAAAATTTTGAATATGCGGAACCTTTCACAATTGTTTTTATAATAACCATTGTGAAAAGTTTCGTATATTGGACTAAAAATTTCAAATACGCAGAACCATTCACGACGGTTTTTATAAAAACTATCATGAAATATAATGCGAAACATTTCACGACGGTTCTTCCACGATGGTTTTTATAAAAACTGTCATGAAAGGTTCTACATGTTTGAAATTTTTAGTCCCCTGCCCAAATTTAAGCACGCGCCAATTCCATGGCCTTTTTTATTTATTCAAAATTTCTCCAACTCAAACCCTCTCTAACTCTCAAACCCCACTCTCTCCCCCCCTTCTCTCTCTAACTCCTCCCCCCATGGCCCAGCTACCGATGAACCAAGCCACCCATGACATTCCACGGACTTTGACATTCTTCTATCACTCTCTCCATGACCACACCATCGTTCGACCCAACTTCCAACAAACTCAACGATGTTCGTTGCCGTTCGTCCTTGTCCCTTGACACTCCATCGACTCCACTGTCGTTTGACTGCTCCCTTGACGTTCTACTAACTCCGCTACTGTTGGTAAATTTCAAACCATTAGTTTTAGGTTTAGTGCTATTGTTAGTTCTAAACTCAGTATTATTTCGCTATTTTAGTGTTGTTTAGCTTTAATTTTAGTTTTAATATTAGTTATATTACTTTATTATTTGCCATTTAGTATGTGTTACTTGTATTTGGTGTTTAAAAGAACTTTGATCAACATTTAGCATTGTGACGTCAGAATAGGTTACTTTCTATGTGTTTGTGATGCGTAAGTATTATTGTGATGCCCACCACATGTTTGATGAAAAGCTTCTTTGTGTTTGTGTTTTAGTTAATTAGTTTTATTTTCAATATTTTTGTTAATTCTATTTATTTTTGTTATTGTTTCTTTACCTCACACATGGCAACATGGACTTAGACACTAAGAATCCATCAATTCTTGTGCAAGCATAAAAAGAGTACATGACTTTACAATGTAAATAAATAAATATATATATATATGATTTTGTAAAAATTTTATAGTTCAATGTCATTATGTGACTATAAAGTTAAGGCATTGTATTAATGGTAAAAAATGGGACTATTCATATTATGGGAAACCAAAAATTTTGGTTATTTTTTTTTAACTTCAGACTAATTTTTTCACGACCATTTTTTGTAAAAACCATCATAAAACAAGATCCTTACATGACAGTTTATGAAAACCATCATATAAGGCATAGCATACACTACGGTTTTCATAAAAATTGTCGTATAAGCTTAGTCTTAAACGATAGTTTTTATAAAAACCGTCATATAAGACATAGCATACGTGATAGTTTTCATAAAAACCATCGTGTAAGCTTAGCGTTTCACAACTGCTTTTAGTGAACACAGTCATGGTAGCCTAGTCACAAGATCCTAGAACCCTACAAGAATAAGGATTCCACGACAGTAAAAAACCATCATGAAAAGTTTTGTTGGTACCATATTAGACAATTACACAATAATTTTTTAACTGTCATGAAAACATACCACAATAGTTTTAAACCATCGTGTAATCAATAGTTTCTACTAGTGTACTCAGGACGAAGACTGTCAAATATATGATCATCATAGTGATAAATTTGAATACTCTATTTGTAACAGATGATTATTAGAGATTCATAATTATCTAGTCCAGTCTTATGTAATCTCATTATATAAAGTACCTCCAGTCCAATGTCTCTACATTAATAGCCTGAATAAGACTATTTCATTTTAAATAAGATTGGGCTATACTTGTAATATTTAATTAAAGTTCCCAAACTTTAATTAATTATTATGGACTATTTAGATTATTATCTATAAATTTTATCCCTAAGCATATAATACTTATATGCTAAATTTATAGTCACATAAATAATCATGGAATTTTTTTGATGTTTATAAAAGTATTCATAATACATATAAGCAACCAAAATAAAAATAAATGTCACTTTATTTATTTATTAACAATATGTACAATGTCACAGCTTATAGGGCACCAAACCCAACAATCTCCCACATGCCCTAAAGTAGGTGAGGCATGTCTCTAAGACCTAAGCCTTCCAAGTGTCCCTCGAAGTTCTTTGTAGGTAACGTCTTGGTGAATGGGTCAGCAAGATTGTTATCCAATGCTATCTTCACAATTTACACATCACCTTGATGCACTATTTCTCTAATCAAATGATATTTTTACTCTACATGCTTTCCTCTTTTATGGCTTCTTAGTTCTCTTGAAATTGCCACTACACCATTATTACCACAATACAGTGTGAGTGGTATATCCATGTTTGGAATGACTTCCAAGTCATTTAAGAACTTACTGAGCCAATCAGCTTCTTTTGTTACTTCACAAGCAACCATATATTTAGCTTCCATAGTTGAATCAACAATACAAGATTATTTAATACTTCTCCAAACTATGGCTCCACCACCAAAGTAAACACTAATCTAGACGTAGATTTATGTATGTCTTTGTCTGATTGAAAATCAGACTCAGTGTATCTAGTGAGAATTAAATTCTCACCAGAATATTCCAGCATATAGTTTCTTGTTCTCTTGAGATACTTGAGAATATGTTTAACTGCCATCCAATGATCTAATCCTGGGATTGGATTGATACCGATTGACTATACCCACCGCATAACAAATGTCAAGTCTTATACACAACATGGCATACATTAGACTTCCCATTACAAATGCATAGGGTACCCATCTCATGTTTTCTTCCTCTTGAGGTGTCTTAGGACATTGCTCTTTTGAAAGATAAACTCCATGACATGTAGGTAAATTACCTTTCTTGGAGTTTTGCATTGAAAATCTTATAAGCACCTTATCAATGTACGATGCTTGGGACAACGCCAATAGTTTGTTCTTGCGATCTCTTATGAGTTGGATTCTAAAAACATAACTTGCCTCTCCCAAATCTTTCATTTGGAATTGGATGGCTAGTCATTTCTTCACATTAGATAATATACCTTTATCATTCCCAATGAGTAGGATATTATCTATATAAAAAACTAAGAAGACCACTCCCTTATCTTTGATGTACTTGTATACACAAGGTTCATCAACATTTTAATCGAAACCATAAGACTTGATTGCCTCATCAAATCCTAAGCTCCAAGATCTTGAAGCTTACTTGAATGCATAGAAGAACCTTTGTAATTTGCAAACTTTTTACTCTTGACCTTTGAATACAAACCCTTCTAGTTGCACCATTTAGGTGCTTTCCTTAAGATAGCTATTCAAAAAGGCAATCTTTACATCCATTTGCCATATCTCGTAATCAAGACATGCAACAATGGATAAAAGAATTCGAATGGATTTAAGCATAGCTACAGGTGAGAAAGTTTCCTCATAGTCAACTCCTTCCTTTTGGGTATAACCCTTTGCCATAAGTCTAGCATTAAAAGTCTCAATTTTTCCATCCACTCCTCTTTTCATCTTGTTAATCCACTTGCACTCTATGGGTTTTATCCCTTTGGGTAGATCTACAAGTTCCTAGACTTAATTGGAGTACATGGACTCCATTTCAAGGTTCATAGCCTCCAGCCATTTCTCCTTCTTAGAATCTTCCATTGCATGATGATATATCAATGGATCATCCTCACCATTATTAGAGATAGCAACAAGTGCTTCTCTAATTTCCTTGTTGCGAAGAGGTGGTCTCATAACCTTCCCACTACATCGAAGTGATATGACATTCTGATCTAGAGATATGGTCTCCTTATTTTGTTCTTTGACAATGGTTGTCAGTTGCAGTTTGATCTGATCCGAAAGTAACTCCTCAAGTACAACTTTACTACGATGTTTATAATTTGTCATATGATCATTCTCGAGAAAAGTGGCATTTGTTGACACAAATACCTTCTTTTTGGGTGGACTATAAAACAAACCTCCCCTTGTCCCCTTTGGGTATCCTACAAACAATCATACTTCAAAACATAGTTCTAGCTTCCCAGTCTTTCCTTTTAGCACATGTGTTGGATACCCCCATATACAAATATGTCGTATACTAGGTTTACAACCATTTGATAACTCCAAGGGTGTTTTTGGAATAGACTTAGATGGAACCATGTTAGAAGATATACTATAGTTTGTAGCGCATATCCCCAGAATGTAGTGGGTAATGACAAGTAGCTGAGCATGGATCTTACCATATCAAGCAACATCTGATTTATTCTCTCTACAACACCGTTTTGTTGTGGTGTTCTAGGTGCGGTGAGTTATGAAAGAATGTGATGTTCTATCAAATAGTCCTTGAACTCAGTATCAAGGTATTCCCCTCCTTGATCAAATCAAAGAGTCTTCACCGTCTTTCCTAATTGTTTTTCAGCTTCCGCTTGGAATTCTTTGAATTTTCCAAAAGTTTCAAATTTCCTTTGCATTAGGTACATGTATCCATACCTTGAATAATCATCAATAAATGTGACAAAATATTCGTAACCCCCATGTGCTTGTACATTCAATAGACCGCAGACATCCAAATATATTAGCTCAAGTGATTCCTTGGCCCTTTCGTATTTTGTAGAGAATGACCTATTAGTCATTTTACCTTTAAGACAAGGTTCACAAACTGGTAGAAAACTAACTTTTAGTCCTCTCAAAGGACCATCCTTTACTAGTCTATTAATTTTGTCAAGGTTAACATGACCGAATCTAAGGTGCCATAGGTATGTTTCATCATAAAAAGAAACCTCTTTCTTCTTAGGTTTTAGTTGTTCAAATTTGAAATCTCAGTATGGAGCAGTAATTTTTTGTTGGGCCTCAAAGTGTAAAGCCTATTTTCTAGATGTGCAAAACAAAGATCCCAACCACTTCTAGAAATATTAGCATAATTACTATTAAAAGAAACATTAAATATTTGTCCAAATAACCTAAAAACAGAAATCAAATTTCTACAAAAACTAAGAATGTAATAAATGTTGTCCAACATTAAAAACCTATTTTTAAATAAAGTTTAACTACTTTGGCTGCTTTTGCTGAAACAACTGCTCCTGTTCCCACTCTCATCGTTTGTTCCCCACCAGCAAGCTCCCTTGAAGAACTTAGCATTTGAAAAGAAGAACAAACATGGTTTGTTGCCCCTGAATCAATTATCCAAGGTGAAATATCATCTTCAACTAAACAAGCTTCTAAAATGAGTAAATCTGATTTACCATTGTTCTTCTTTTCTTTGAGCTCCTGAAGATACT
>CAMOHE010053529.1:0-29738 GCA_946598075.1 Artocarpus hirsutus
ACTATTCCATGTGCCATTGGGAATTCTGTATTTGAGAAGGCATTGTGCGATCTTGGCGCAAGCATTAATTTAATGCCGTTGTCTATTTTCAGAAAGCTTGGATTAGGTGAAGCTAAACCTACAACTATCTCCTTGCAGTTGGCTGACAGGTCTATTAAGCATCCAAGGGGAGTTATTGAAGATGTTACAGGTCTATTAAGCATCCAAGGGGAGTTATTGAAGATGTTCTCATCAAGGTAGACAAGTTTATATTCCCTACAGATTTTGTGGTACTAGATATGGAAGAAGACAAGGGGATCCCTATCATATTAGGGAGGCCTTTCTTGGCAACCGGACGGGCGCTCATTGATGTTCAGAAGGGAGAATTAAGGCTTTGGGTACAGGAAGAAGAAGTGACTTTTAATGTCTTAAAGGCCATAAAATATCTGGGAGCTAGTGATAGTTGCTTTTGCATTGATGCATTGGATACATTAGTCTCTCAACACTTTAGCAAACCAGAAGACCCTTTAGAAGCATGCTTGACTCATTCTACGCCATCTACTCTTGAAGATGAGGATATCATGAAGATGGTTAGTTGGATGGATTCTTTTGGTCCCAACAATCGACGGTATTTTGAACCTTTGGGACAAGGCCCTTCTTGATCAATTCCTTCAATTGAGAAACCACCTACTCTTGAGCTCAAGCCATTACTGGATCATCTACGATATGCATTTCTTGGAGAGTCATCATCTTTGCCGGTAAATATTTCTTCTGGCCTTACTAATGAAGAAGAAGACAAGTTGTTAAGGGTGCTTAGAAGATATAAGTCAACTATTGGGTGGTCCTTAGCAGACATTAAGGGGATAAGTCCAACAATGTGCATGCATCGGATCTTAATGGAAGAAAATAGCAAGCCATCAGTAGATGCACAATGAAGACTAAATCCTACCATGAAAGAAGTGGTTCGTAAGGAGGTGTTGAAGTGGCTAGATATGGGAGTGATTTATCCGATCTCTGATAGCTCATGGGTCAGCTCGGTGCAAGTAGTGCCAAAGAAGGGTGGTATGACGGTAGTAGAAAATGAGAATAATGAGCTAATTCCAACAAGGACCACACTGGATGGAGGATTTGCATAGACTACCGAAAACTAAACAAAGCTACTCGAAAAGATCACTTCCCCTTACCCTTTATTGATCAGATGTTGGATCGTCTTGCAGGTCATGAGTATTACTGTTTTCTAGATGGCTACTCGGGGTACAACCAAATAGCTATTGCACCAGAAGACCAAGAGAAGACCACATTCACATGTGCTTATGGTACATTTGCATTCCATCGGATGTCGTTTGGCCTTTGCAATGCACCAGCAACCTTCCAAAGATGTATGACGGCGATCTTTTCAGACATGGTGGAGCGGATAATAGAAATATTCATGGATGATTTCTCTGTTTTTGGTGACTCTTTTGATCATTGCCTGACTAATCTAGAATTGGTTTTGGAGAGATGTGAACAAACCAATCTTGTGCTTAATTGGGAGAAGTGCCACTTCATGCTAAAAGAAGGAATTGTCTTAGGCCATCATGTTTCATCAAAGGGGATAGAGGTTGACCGAGCGAAGATAGAGACAATTGAGAAGCTACCACCACCAACCTCAGTCAAGGGGATTCGGAGTTTTCTTGGTCATGCAGGTTTCTATAGAAGATTCATCAAAGATTTCTCCAAGATCTCCAAGCCTCTTTCGAATCTACTTGTGTAAGGTACTCCTTTTGACTTCAATGAGAAGTGTGAGAAGGCATTCACCACCCTGAAAGAGAAGCTTGTGTCTGTACCCATTGTTGTAGCACCGGAATGGAAGTTTCCTTTTAAATTGATGTGTGACGCAAGTGATTTTGCAGTAGAAGCGGTTCTAGGACAGCGGAGGAATAAGGTATTTCATGCTATTTATTATGCTAGCAGGACCCTCAATGATGCCCAACTCAACTACGCCACAACAGAGAAGGAATTACTTGCCATCGTCTTCACTTTCGACAAGTTTAGATCATACCTAATTGGCAATAAGGTAATCGTCTTTACAGATCATTCTACAATTAAATACCTTATGGCCAAGAAGGATGCTAAGCCAAGACTTATCCGGTGGGTTCTCTTACTCCAAGAATTCGATTTGGAGATTAGAGACAAGAAGGGTACAGAAAATTTAGTGGTAGACCATCTCTTAAGACTTGAACAACCAGAAGAACAAGAGTTGCAACAGCCTCCCATTGGTGATCAGTTTCTAGACGAGCAACTCTTTGTCATCTCATCCACAAGCTCTCTTCCATGGTATGCAGACTATGTGAATTTTCTTGCAGGAAAGATCATGCCACCGAAACTCTCATATCAACAAAAGAAGAAGTTCTTGTCTAATGTAAAGAACTACTATTGGGAAGAACCAGTTCTTTACAGGCACTGTGCTGATCAAGTAATAAGAAGATGTGTGCCAGAAGATGAGGTAGAGGGGATCCTGAGACATTGCCACACCCTTGAGTGTGGTGGACATTTTGGAGGAAACAGAACGGCGGCTAAGGTGTTGCAATCCGGGTTTTAAGGATGCTCATGCTTTTGTTACAGCTTATGATAAATGCCAACGATCGGGAAACATTTCAAAAAGGAATGAGATGCCCTTGAAGAATATTCTCGAAGTGGAGCTTTTCGATGTATGGGGTATCGATTTCATGGGACCATTTCCCTTATCCTACAACAACAAATATATCCTCCTTGGATTACGTGTCGAAGTGGGTTGAGGCGGCTGCAACCCAAACCAACGATGGCAAGGTAGTGCTTAATTTTCTCAGAAAACACATCTTTACAAGGTTCGGAACTCCACGAGCTATCATAAGTGATGAGGGAACACATTTTTGCAATAAGCAATTTGAAGCACTCTTGTTGAAATATGGAGTCAAGCACCAAACTGCACTTGCTTACTATCCTCAGACTAATGGGCAAGCAGAGGTATCTAACAAAGAGGTGAAGCAGATTCTGGAGAAAACAGCTCATAGCTCTTGCAAGGATTGGTCAAAAAAGTTAGATGATGCGTTATGGGCATATCGAACTGCATTTAAGACACCTATAGGGATGTCTCCTTATAGGTTGGTCTATGGGAAGGCTAGCCATCTTCTAGTGGAATTGGAGCATCGAGCATATTGGGCAATGAAACAGTTGAATATGGACATACAAGCAGCAGGTGAGAAATGTGTTTTGCAACTTAATGAGATGGATGAGTTCCACAATGAAGCATATGAAAATGCAAAGATCTACAAGGAGCAGACCAAAGCTTGGCATGATAAGCATATCCTGCGGAAGGAGTTTGTACTTGGACAGAAGGTGCTACTATATAATTCCAGGCTTCGACTGTTTCTTGGAAAGCTCAAATCCAAATGGTCGGCTCCGTTTATGATCACCAAACTGTTTCCTTATGGCGCGGTCAAATTACATCATGAAGAGAAAGGAACCTTTAAGGTCAATGGATAGCATTTGAAGCCATATTTTGATGGTGGAATTGATCGCAACAAGTCCATCATCATTCTCAACTCGCCTTAGAGAATGAAGAAGAGTCAGGCTGATGACAATAAAACAAGCGCTTCTTGGGAGGCAACCCAAGCTCTTTACCCTTCTCCCTTTTCATTTTTATTATGTTAATTAGTGTTTTAGTTAGTTATAGGTTTTTAGTATTTTATAAGCTAATTATGATGCATTTTATGTTTGTGGTGATTTCAAGTGTTCTCAGGGACAACATTGCAGAAGAAATACAGACGAGCCTAGGTGCTAAAATTGAGCGCCTAGGCGTTATAAGTGGGTACAAAGACCCGAGAGCAAAGCGCCTAGGCGCCATTTCTTGAGCGCCTAGGTGCTATAGGAGGGTACAAAGACCCGAGAGCAAGGCGCCTAGGTGCCACTTTCTGGGCGCCTAGGTGCTCAACCTAAAAGAAAAAAAAAACCTGATTTCGAATTAGCGCCTAGGCGCTATGTCGTTGATAAGCCACACCTGGGTGGTTTTTAAACAAAATCAACGAGCCAAAAAATAAACTCCTCTCGTCTTCTCTCGTCCCCCTCGTTCTCTAACCCACGCAAACACTACCTAAAGCCCCTCAATCGATTTTTGTCGTCTTTTCATCACTCTACCTTGCCCCCATCATCCCAAAATCGTCACCCACAACGCCTCCACGCCCCATTCCGAGTATACTCCCAAGGTTGAACGTGGGTAGCAAAAAAAGTGACAGAATTTCCAAAAATTGGGCCACGCAAATTGGGGATTTTTTCTCACAAACAAGTACATTACTCATCCGTGTGCTTTGTCTGAGAATTGTTGCAATTTGGGGAGAATTAATTGACAAAGAGGAGGCTGTCTAGAGTGAACTTTTTGAGTGCACACCAAGTGTTCGATAAAAAGTCTGAGAGAGTCAAAAGCTTTGGTTATTGCCTGTTGACATTAGAGGTGTTAGTAGACGTCACAAGTGTCAAAGTTGAGGTCGTTTGGTGACATTAAAAGTAAACTTGGAGTATCTCAGAACAGGTTGGGGATTGTATTGAAAAAAAAAGGCTTTTGGAAGAAGGATTATTTGAGTTGCGACCATGGCACCGAAGAAGCGTGTAAGGGGTTCGACATTTGTGCAATATGATAAGGCTAAATTTGTTTCGTAAGATGCTTTTACTCGTTATCAATCCTCGTTAGAAATAAAGACTCCAATTGCTGAACGGGGACTAGATACATGTGAAAGGGTGATACGGGATCAAATTTTAGCCCGTGGATGGGTCAATTTTGTGAAACAACCGGCCTCGAGCCTGACTGCAGTGGTTCAAGAATTTTACGCCAATTCCTCCGAGCGCGATAATGGAAAGGTCTTTGTGAGGGGAATATGGGTGAAGCTTGATCGTGCTGCCATCAACCAACACTTTGGGCTATCTAATATTGATAATGATGAATATCAAGCTTACTTAGACAACGTTGACCATGATGAGATCCTCAGCAAGTTGAGCACACCGGGCACTAGTTGGAAGATGGGACGCAATGGTGAATACATTTTATTCCCTCCTAGTGCTCTAAGAAACAAGGCATACAAGGCATGGCATAATTTTATATGTGCTCGCTTCATGCCAGTGTCTCATGTGAGTGATGTGCTGAAAGAGCGGGCGATGCTTTTATATGCTATAGTGACAGGAAAGAGCATTAATGTGGGCCGGGTGATTTCTCGACATATTGCTATGAGTGTGATGCATGCACACTTGGGTTTATATTTTCCCTCACTAATTACTAAGCTGTGCAGCAAAGCTGGAGTCCACTGGGATGCAACGGAAGAATAGGTGGGACCCCGACATGTCATTAATGATTCGGTCCTTGCATCGTACAAGGAGCTAAAAGCATAGGAGCCGAAAGTAGGAGCCAGCTCCTCCAGGTCCCTTCGACCCCAACGACCGCCCCGCTTTCTTAGTCAAGTTTTAGTGCATGAATGCCTAGATCGCATGGACAGACGCCTAGACCACATTGATGATAATATCTGCAACTTGGTGCAAATGATGAATCAAATGGCCCGGCACCTGAATATGAATGTGGATAATTTCCCAACTGTCACAGCCTTCAATGACGAGGATGAAGCACATGAAGACGAAGAGGAGTAGCCTTCAACAATCTTCATTTTAGGGAGTGTTCTTTTCTTTTTCTTTTTATTTTTCTTTTTATTTTATTTTATTTCATTTTCTTTTTCTTTTATTTTATCATCTTTCATTTTTATTTTTTGTTTATTTCTATTTTTATTTTGTTTTTGTTACATTGAGGACAATGTACCACTCAAGTTTGGGGGTGGTGTGCTACTTTATGTTTGGTTTATGTCAATCAGTATTTTGTTTACTTAAGTTTTAAGTTAGGTTTTATTTTTGTTTGTGTAGTAATTATGATAGGAAAATTGTGTCGTTTGAGCATTGTTTAACTTGAATCATAGGAGGTCGATGATAAGACTATGGTTGAAATTGAATGTGGCTTTTAGGGGATAATAATTCTTGTGATCTATCCTTGTTTTTCTTGTGATTTGTTTGCCATGCTATGATTCTTTGAGCACTTTGAGCACCCACGCCTTGATCACTTAAGTATTCTACACTTAGAGGACTTTTATGTTGATTAAGTGATATTTTTTTATCTCAAATGAACGCTAGAACCTATTTGATAACCACTCGAGGCGAAATCCTAGGCTACACAACTTAAGGATATGATTTAGGCCATTTTTGGACCGTTTAAGCCTTTTAAACCTACCATTGACATCATTTAATCACTAGTTACCCCGTTGAGCCTTATTAGCCATTTTCTTTGTTACCCATATAATCAACCTAGCCTTTGAATAATTTTATCCTACTTAGTCCCTCACTCATAAGCATGACTAGTTTGTTCAGGAATTTATTTGAAGGTAGTTGGTATGACGAGAGGATGAGTGAAGTTTTGAAAAACTTATCAAGGAATATATTTTCCTATTGTTCATTCTTGAGTGGAGTTTTGTGTACTATTATCAAAGGATTATGTATGCATGTTTATTTATTATTCAAAAAAAAAAAAAACACACACACACACACACACACACAAAAAGAAAAAAAGAAAAAAGAAAAAAAAATATAATACATACATCCAATAAATGTGAATGACAAACAAAGTACAACATAAGTTTGGGGGTGTACCAAAAAAAAAAAAAGAAATGATGTTTTCATGAGGTCCTAAGACAAATTGTATGTTTATGGGTGAATTTTGAGCCACATTATATCATTTATCTCACCTTTTTACCTTAGCCACACATTACAAGCCGAATAAAGTCCTAATGATCTTTGACGCTGCGATAGTCTACATTAGTGGAGAGTGGCTTTGAAAAGTAGGCCTATGGAGTTCATAAATTTCACTAATCTAGATATCTCCCAGAATATACTTGTTGGCATAAACTAATCCGAGTGTAGGTACAAAAGTGCTAGAGGCATCACACACACACACTCAAGGAATTATGAGCATGGTAAACTTGAGATTTAATTTTATTTTTTTACATGATCACAATGGTTAGAATCTCCTTTGAGTCATAAACTTTATGCAATTTTTGAGGCCAAGTATGATGAAAAATTAAATTGATGCTCAAAGTATGTCATGTGTCAGTGTCAGTCCCATCTTTTGTGTCTTGATCTTTGTTCTTCTTTTGTGCCTTTTGCTCGAGGACTAGCAAAATCTTAAGTTTGGGGGTATTTGATAAGTTAGTTTTGGGCTAATTAATTAGATGATTCTCACTTAATATTTTTGTTAGTTTTGAGCAATTTAGAAGGATTTGATAGTGTTCTATGTTCTTTTGTAGATTTTGAGGAAAAAGGATGCATGATAGCAAAGTACGGGACAAAACAGACAAAAAATAAATACAATTGGATATGGGGACAAAGTGGAGCCTAGGCGCCACTTCATGGGCGCCTAGGCGCTCATACAGATGAAAGTTACATACAAAAACCCGAGAGCAAAGTGCCTAGGCACCACAACTTCGTGCCTAGGCGTCATTCTAAGGAGAGGCAAACCAACACTACGGCGCCTAGGCGCTGCAATCCTGGCGCCTAGGCGCCAGTTTGAGAATTGCCCCATGACGCTGATTAGCGCCTAGGCGCTACAATCATGGCGCCTAGGTGCCATTACGAAGCCTAGGCGCTAGAAAAATGGAGCCTAGGCGCTAGTGCGATTCCAACTCGAATTCCAACATAATTTTATTCTAAAATTGCCCCTCTAAACCCTAGTGTATAAATAGAACATTATAGAGGGTTTGAGAACAAATTTTTGACAGAGAGAACCTGCAGAAAAGAGGAGAGAACTCACTACTTTTGGAGGAGAAGATCGGTGCAACCGGAGACGGACTCTATCTTCCCATCCAACCATACAGTTCTTTTCTTCTACTCCTCATGTTTAGGACATTATTTAGGATGATTTTTAGTTACATTATGAACTAATTTTCTCTATTCTAGGGCTACGATGTAGCCGGATTATGAATGTTCATATTTATTTAATTTAATTCAATTCGATGTTTATTCATTATCTATGCTGAGTATTTGATCTAATCTTAATGCTTGTAAAAGTTTGCGCACCTTTTGCATGATTTGTGATTCAATTTGAGGCTGAGAAGCAATAATTAAATTATACCATGATTGAATGCCATGAGATCATCATAGGATAGAGATATCTATGAGACTTGTGTAATACTATGAATTTCTTGTGCTTAATGAATCTTGGTAAGTTCAGAGTTTCTACAAAAATGTAGGAAATTTGCTAACTAAGATAAATTATTAATGCTTGAGAAAGATTAATGACTGTCTAAGGGAAATTCGTTATCAGCATAGGAGTAAATATTAATTAAGTAGATTAAATAAATTAGATAAGATTAATTCGGTGAGTCGAAAACCCTAGAAGCCTTAATATATTGAATTCTCTCCTGTTAAAATTGCAATTTATCAATCGTCATTGATTTAGTTTGTTTTACTTTTACCATTTTATTATTCCATTATCTCCTATATCTCAGTTGTTCAAATAGAATTAGAGTTAAAGTAATTTGGTACTTAATGACAATTAGTCCTCGAGGAAACGATCTCTACTCTCACTTTATTACTTGTTAACGATATGTGCACTTGCGTTCGAAAATCCACCACATGGCGTAATTGTATTGAGTGAACATTTGGTGCATGGAAGGTGGGGTTTCTTATATTAAAGCACATTTAATAATCACCCCGTAGAAAAACAGGTCATGATGCATGTGGCTTACACGGTGGTCCTTATTTGTATCCACATGGTTCAACAACGTGACCCCCTTCTCCATGTCTCCAGTGATGGAGTGCCGGTATCATCTGTGATGAATTAAAATTATGTACTATCACGTATATCTACTATTGTATTTGTATTCAAGACTAACGTTTCCAATTCAAGACTCCCTCATATTAAGCACTATTATTGTAACTTGTTCATTTTCCTCCATTTGCGTTTTTTCAATTTCTACAACTACAAATTTATTTTCATTACTTTATCATAGATAATTTTCTACTTGTTTAATCTATTTTTGGTATTTTAATCACATTTTCATCAATTTCTTTTTTTTAAATGATTTTTCTATCTACTAGTTTGTGAAATAAAGGAGGAAAAAAAAAGTCAAGAGGAGTATTGACAAGAAGTTCAGACGGACAAGTGTTAAAAGCCCAAACCCTATTTAAAAAAAAAAAAAAAACTCTTTAACTTAAAACATGCACTTTGCCTGCAAAATGTGTTGTAAAAGTTGGTACAATCAATGTGACAATCCAAAACTCAATTACCATGCTTATAGTAAAATTCAAATGTTGCTCAACCAAACAAAATTTGGAAATTAAAGCCCACCAAAAATTTCAAATTCGACTCCTATTGGTAAGTGATCACTTGGGTGACTAAAGTTTGGTAATCCACCAACAACATCAGATGAGTCTGATTCCGGAAGCTCAAGCAACCTCACCGGTTTTATGTTGTCAGAAGGTGAAAAAAATATGTAGTCTAGTGTATCAGTAAAGTCAGGCGTGCAGTTTGTGAATTTTGGTTCCCCCCTCGTAGACCCGTACACGCTGCGTAGAGGAATAGGAGCGTCTTCTAAACCTTCCACCGCTGTTCCCAAGGAAGACGACGAATTGCCTGAAATAAGACACTCGTAAACCTGCAATGCCAGGAGTATCAGAACTAGTACAACAAAGCTAATTCACAAATTTTTAGCACAGTCTATGAATAGTTTTGAAGCAAGTATCTGCAAAGATGATAGTATTATTTGTTCATGAGATCTTCATCTTCATTCTTCTTCTTTTTAACCTGAAAACCTTTATGATGTCGAAGGGGCGTCAGTGTTATTTTGGCATAAATCAAGGGGAGTCAATGAAATTTTTCCTAACCAGAACACATTTACGAGAAAATTAAACTAAGATCTATCCTTTTGATGTGATAATGGCATAAAGGAACTTGCCAAGACGCCTTTCAAGAACAGTGAATATGATGTAAACTCGGTCTGTTGAATATTAATTGGTTTTCCTTGGTTGTTCGTTTGAGATTTGTCTTATAAGAAGAAATTTAACATGTTAAATTAGATTCAATAATATTGATGTTATTTGACGCCCATGGGGAGCTGACGATATCATGAAACAACTAGGACAAGCCAAAAACTAGAAATAAAAATGTTCCATATTCCACCACAGAGAACTTAAAGATGTTGTTGTGTTGTCCTGAGGGCAGAACAAAAATGTGGCTACAAAGACAATTTTTGAAAATGATTCCCGACGAAAAAACACCCAAAATGTTCCGTTTTATCTGTTTTGAGAGTACAATAATTTAAACTAAAAAAAAAAAAAGTGAGAAAGAGAGCCAAGAGTCCGAAGCATAAAAATCCTACTATTTCAGAGAATTTTTTTTTCCCACCATTTCTATAGTGGTTGAATTGTTATGGCTCTATTTGTTTATGTAGGAAATCAGTGAATGAAATTGATTTTCATTAATTTACTAGAAATGTACAAGTACAATATATAGACAAGCAACAACCTAAAAGTCTCTACAAAATCTGCCAGATTTCTACAAGTCAGAGACAAATCTATCAGATGATCAGGGACGAAATATTTTCTAAGTCAAACTATTTATAATTTCCCTAATTTGTCAATTCCTAATATGTCAGGCCAGCTTTTCTCATAATTCCAGCTTGGCCAACCTGACTTTCTCTGACAATACATGCTAATTCAGTCCTAATAATCAGGAATTGTCCAACAACCATAATTATTGATTCTTAACACTCCCCCTCGAGCTGGTAAATGGATATTTTCCATTCCCAGCTTGCTAACAATAGACTGAAATCTAGAGCTACTCAATCCTTTGGTTAAAACGTTTGCAAGTTGACCCTTGGTTGACATAAATAGAGTACAAATCAGTCCGCTATCCAGCTTCTCCTTAATAAAATGTCTGTCTACTTCCATGTGCTTGGTGCCGACATGTTGCACAGGGTTATGTGCAATATTAATTGCCAACTTGTTATCACAATATAACTTCATAAGTCCTTTCCATGCAATCTACAGATCTTCCAAAATTATTTTCAGCCATAGAAGCTCACAAACTCCAAATGCCATAGCTCTGAACTCAGCTTCTGTGCTAGACCTTGCAACTACATTCTGCTACTTGCTTCTCCACGTTATGAGGTTCCCACCAAGGAATGTACAATAGCCTGAAGTCGATCTTCAATCATCAACTGATCAAGCATAATCTGCATCCGTGTATGCATCCAATGTCAATTGTTTGCCTCTTTTGAACAACACTCCTTTTCTCGAAGTACCTTTCAAGTACTGTAGAATTTGATGTATTGCTCGAAAATGCACTTCTTTTGGATCGTGCATAAATTGGCTCACCACCCCTAAAGCATAGGCTATGTCTGGTCTTGTATGAGAAAGATAGATTAGTTTGCCAACTAATCTTTGATAGGATTCTCTATTCACCACTGCATCTTATGAGGCTTCACAAAGCTTGTGATTCTATTCAATGGGTGTCTACATTGGTTTACGCCCTAGTTTCCCTGTCTCCGACACATACTTTTATTGGGATATAAAGATCCCATGTGAAGAGCGAGCTACTTCAATTCCAAGGAAACATTTTAACCTGCCAAGTTCTTTAATCTCAAACTCTTGCAATAAACACTTTTTCAAGGTCTCCATTCCTTGCAAGTCATCTCCTGTTACCACTATGTCATCCACATAGACTAATAAAGCTATAACTCCCCTTGAAGCAAAACGTTTGATAAACAATGTATGATTACCTTGGCTTTGTTTGTAACCCAAAGCTTTCATTACTCTTGCAAACCTCCCAAACCAAGCCTTGGGATATTGTTTTAAGCCATAAAGAGCTTTTTTCAACTTACAAACCTTGTTCTTCTTTGACTCAAATCCTAGAGGAACCTCCATATAGATTTCTACATTGAGATCACCATGTAGAAAGGATTTTTTTTTTTTTTACATCAAACTGCTGCAAACTCCAACCATGGTTAGCTACTAAAGATAATAAGATTCTTACCGTATACATTTTTGCAACAGGAGCAAAACTTTCAAGGTAATCTATCCCATAAGTTTGAGTATACCCTTTAGCTACTAGCCTTGCCCTATAGCGTTCAAGTGATCCATCTGCCTTGTATTTCATAGTGAAGACCCATTTGCATCCTACTCGCTTCTTTCCTTTAGGCATTTCCACCAAGTCTCATGTTTTGTTCTCCTCAAGTGCATCCATTTCAACCTTCACAGCTTCTTTCCACTCTTTACTTCCCAATGCTTCGGAGACAATTTTTGGGATAGTAATAGCGTTGAGATGGATAACAAAACTTTTATGATCACTGGTCATCTTTTCATAGGACACAAAGTAAGATAATGGATACAAAGTCCGTTGAATACAATTCGTAACACACCCTTTCTGATTGCAATAGGATGACCATAATCATCAACGTAGGCACATCTTTCAAGATTTTCAATGTTAGGAGATGCCTCAACGTTATCAACACCAGAGATTGGTTATGAATCAAGAACCTGCGTTGGACGAACAAGGGGTTCTTTTCTCCTTGAATATACCTGCAATGGGCGAGTAGCACTTTGAACCTATTTATCCTTTGTTGCTGGACTAGGAATACCTAGATCTGGCTCATTTGGAGATGGAACAGAAACGGATGACAACGGAGAATTATGATTTTGCGAGGATGGGGAGGATGAAAAATCAAGCAAAAACAAATCTCTATCCTTATCTTCCATGAATGATGTCTCCCCCTGAAGATAAGGAGTTGGAAAGTAATTCTTAGCTTCAACAAATGTTACATGTACAGAGACAAAGAACCGTTTTGACGGAGGATAAAAACATTTGTATCCTTTTTTTGTAGAAGAATATCCCACAACAACACACTTAAGAGCCCTAGGATCAAGTTTACCTTGGTGTTCGAATGAATATGGGCAAAATACACACACCCAAAGACCCTAGGAACCAGGTGATTTGTTGTTTCGAAGTCAAGGGAAAAATTTTGGGAATAGTTTCATGGGGCTGTTATTATCAAGAACTCAAGTGGGTAATCTATTAAAAAGATGTGTAGCTATTAAGACAGCTTCTCCCCAATAATTTTTTGGAACATTTTTTTGGAAAACAAAGGCTTGGGTAATAGCTAGGAGATGACCATTTTTTTGTTCTGCCACTCCATTTTGTTGTGGTGTGCTGATGCATGAAGACTCATGAATGACTTTTTTTTTTTTTTAAAGAATGGCGACAACACTTGATTAAAATAATCTCTAGCATTATCAGTTAATCTCAATCCCAAATTAATTTTTTAACACGTGGAAAAAAATTTGAAAGGTGGAACTAACATCTCATTTTTGTTTTAAGAGAAAAACCCATGATACTCGAGTACAATAGTCAATAAATGTGATAAACCAGCGCGCCCCAGAAATATTATGGACTGTAGAAGGTCCCCAAACATCACTGTGAATTAGAACAAAGGCTATTTCATCACAATGAAATTCACTCACATCAAATCTTTTAAACAAACTGGGAAACAATATTTTAAGGGTATTGAAGGAAGGATGACCAAGACAAAAATGATATAACCATATTTTATTTTTAATGGAAAGAGAAGACTCCGAAAGTAGAGACAACAGAATAGGATCCTCAATGCTTTTTTGCCTGCTAGGTTCAGAAAGTAGAGACAACCGAATAGGATCCTCAATAATTTTTTAACCACTAGGTTCCTCAAGAAAGTGGAGCCCATTCCTCTCTCTAGCAAGTCCAATCATCGTCCCTGTACTCTGGTCCTGAAATTAGACTCATTGACAATTTCGATACATGCAAAGCATTTTTTAGAACAAAGTTTTGATTTATAACCCAATCCCCTCGACCAGCAACTGTAACCAATGTTCCATCAGAAGTAGCAATTTTATTGTCATTAGGACAGGGAATATAGGAAACAAATCCCTGAGAAAATTAGGTCATATGATCTGTAGCTCTGGAATCCACAACCCAAGTTCCTTTTGAGATTGACACACAAAGTGCATAGGGCTGAGAATTACCTGAAACAACCAAGGAACAAGTACCTGCACCATCGGTAGGTTTCTCTAATTTCTCCAGAAAATATTTCAGCTTCTCAATCTTTCTTTATTGAACTCGGATCGCTCTTGGGAGAACTCTCCTCTTACCATGGAGTTTCCAGCACTTCTCCTTGCCATGTCTTGGCTTCTTGCAGTATGTACACCATAAAGAGTCTTTATTTCCTGCTCTTGATTCTTCTAACAGCCCATTATTTCCTCCTACTCTGCTGGAATAGGCATTCGACTGTGGCTGGTCTAATTTCACAGCTTTGGGATTTGCACCTTTTGTAACAAAGGCTGAACCGTCTGCCGATTGAGTCTCCAGCATGACTCCTCTTCACCCTTCTTCTCCACGAGTAATGGCCATTGTTTCATTGAGTGAAGGAATTTCTTCCTTTCGTAATACTTGCACTCAAACATGATCAAACTCAATGTTCAATCCAGCAAGAAAGGTGTAAATTCTCTCTCTCTTTCTCAATAAAACATTTGAGAAGGGCTGCATCATCGCTGCACTTCATCTCAATACACTAATAATAATCCAACTCCTGCCATAGGCTTTGTAAACTCTGAGCATATTCAGTCACCGAGCGATTACCTTGTTTGGTAGATGAGATTCTTTTCTTAATCTCATAGATTTGTGCAGCATCTCGGATTTAGAATAGTTCTGCCTACAACACTCCCAAAACTCCCTTGCTGTTGTCAAAAGCATGCAAGTATTGCTGACTTCTGGCATCATCGAATTCCATAACCAGGACATCACCATGGAATCTTCTTCATCCCACGCAATGAACTTCGGATCATCTGGTTTAGGTCGTGTCCCAAGAAGATGACTCAGTTTGCCCTTCCCTTTCAAGAAGGTTCAAACAAACTGAGACCACTTCAAATAGTTTTTGCCATTGAGACGTAAACCTGGTTGAATATTCTGCATCTCTCCTGCTGCAGTGTTGATCATTTCATTTGTTGCTGTCGGATTAGGGGTTTGTTGACAAGTAGATTCATAAACTTCAGACATGGTTTTGGACAGAAGTGGAAAGAATTCTGGGCTCAAGAGCGCAGATTTGAAAAAGAAAAATACGTTCTGAAATAATTGGCAAAGCAGGCCCCAAAAAACAGAACTGGACGAAGAAAACGAAATGGCAATAGGCCAAGAAAAAAAAAGAACTGGAACCTTTTTCCAGAAACTTTTTTATGCGGCAATGCAGGCCACAAATTTGCAAGGACTCCCAGAGAGCATTCAGCTCTGATACCATGTAGGAAATCAGAGAATGAAATTGATTTTCATTAATTCACTAGAATGTACAAGTACAATATACAGACAAGCAACAGCCTAAAAGTCTCTACAAAATCTGCCAGATCTCTACAAGTCAGAGACAAATCTGTCAGATGATCCGGGACAAAATATTTACAAAGTCAAACTATTTATAATTTTCCTAATTTGTCAATTCCTAATCTGTCAGGCCAGCTTTTGTCATGATTCCAGCTTGGCCAACCTGACTTTCTTTGACAATACATGCTAATTCAGCCCTAATAATCAGGAATTGTCCAACAACCATAATTACTGATTCTTAACGGTCTAAGTTAACATGGGACTACAAAGAAAGCATTACAAAGATGCAATCCATCAAAAAGGGTTGTGTCATGAAAGGGAGCAAATAAAATAAAATAAGAGGGGGGAAAAAGAAGCAGTTTTTGCAAAGTCCCAAAGCACGTGATTTTTTATTTTTTATTTATTTTTATTTACACGTTAAGATGTTACCTAAGTCTATGGCCTGCAAACTTTGGGACTTAAAACAAACTAACTGCATGCTTCCACAATAATAATCATACAAAGAGCCCAGCAATAAACAAGGATAACGAGAAGACATAAGGAAATGATATAAAGCAATGGAAACTATAATGCTCAGCACTTACGAACCTTATCTCCTGGGGTTGAATTGAAATCACCAGCCACGATTAGTGAAGATGCACACTTAAATCTGTCAGAGACTAGAGCTTTAAATTGAGCTAAACGCGATAGAAGATATTTAGCTTGCGCAAGCTTGACATCAGCCCATTCTGGGTCCCTGTAACAAAGGCATTCTTTTCATTTGTTTCAACCCGTATGCTACTTAGTCCACATATATGCCAAAGTACAAAACCAAAGTAACTTATCGATAATAACGGTCAATAACATTGAGATAACTTACCAGTAAATGTGTGTGGTAGCCACAATAACAATATGATTATGATAGTCCTTAAGTTTAAATGCAGCCATAACACCAACGCAATCACGTTGTAGTCTCACACGAGGATCATTTGGATCTCCTCGATCCTGAGGAACTTTTTGTATTGAAGCTGAAATAGATCATCAGAAAATTAGATGCAGCAAACGTTCTCTCAGAAGCATTAGAGGTGACCATCATATCATATCATATCAACCATTATGTTAACCCAAAAACAAAACAACTCCATTGAAGCCAAAAGAAGTAGCATTAGAAGTGTTTAAGATATATAGAATTACATGTTCTTCCCCCCCTTTTTTTCTACAAGTCATTGAAGCATCTTAAAGGCCTTTTACTAATATAAGAATTTACGAACTTATATTTGTCTACAAAATCCGTTTAAAGTTTGTCAAAACTGGATTTGCCATTTTGAAAATTTTGATTCAAGACAGAGCAATGTGGGAGAAAAACTTTACCACTTTTTAGTTTGGCATCGTTATTTTCACTCGCTTGCTCATCATTTTGAATATTATCAGATACTACAGTTCCATCTTGAATCGAGTTCACAAGATCATTGTAGTCTATGGTCTCCTGTAAGATCAACTCTGCACTGAATCAAAAGCAGGACAAATAATTAAGCAGAGACAACAGCAAGATTTAAACATATTAAAGCGACATAGATTATGATAGTACAATCCCAAGTTAATCTTTAACCTGTTATTAGTGGTGTTCCCCTGTCTAGCACAATATGCAAGATACAAACCCAAAGAAGCTTGCAATTAAAGCAATCGTGCAAACTCATTCCACTTTCATATATCTATACACCTTAGAAATGACATTCTTTCACCAGATTTTCTATGTGTGTTTGGTTACTTAGATAATTATACAGGAAAGGGAGGCGATACTGGTGTGTTTGGTTCTTCGGACTCAAATACTCTGGTGTTATTGTAGTACTATTCACAAACAATCTAGTTGAATCAGAGGAGTATTATATATTAAACATTATCAGAGTGTTACAGACACAAATTGAAGTAAACTAACACTCTTGTTGCTTCTAAACATTTGATGTTGTTTGTTCCTCTTCTTTAGAATATGCCGACATAGTGATATTAAATGGACAATTAAATAAAATGAATTAAAATAGACACAAAGAGTTAATGTGGTTTCGCTATTAGCCTGTGTCCACAGTCAAAGAGCACTGAGAAAATTTCCACGATGTAAACGTTGAATCGTACAAAGAGCCTATGGGTTACATCCCTCACTTATCCAAAGCACCCACATATACCAAATAACACTTTTGCCCAAAATCCCCTTGCATCCAAACCCTCCACTCTTTGCATTGGACCCAAGGAGTATACTCCAAGATTTGGCTTAGAGATTTCTGTCTCGACTTTGGCTATACTTTAAAAGCCTTCAATTTTTCGTGTCTTTAATTGCCAAAAGAGCTATTTATAGCCATATCATATGGCTTATGCAGACAGCTAAAAGGCCAAAGTGGCTTTATACAATCCAAAGGACATTGACCTTTCATTCAGCTAATGTCCCAAAGGTCAAAAGGCATTTTATTCTACCAAAGGGCATTCTTTCATTGCCAGACACATGGCTATGTTGAAAGTCACACAAAGCTCCACCTTGGCAATAAAAGAGTATCCCCTTACTCTCCCATTGTGCCCTCTTGGGGCCCATATGTTTCGTACTTTAACCAAGTCTAGGCAATATCTGAACTTGCTTACTAGAACCGACTTGGTAACCATGCATGTTGGATTATCCTTTGAGGCGATCTTCTCAACTTTGACAACACTTAGTGCTATCACATCTCTGATGAAGTGCGTCCTGACATCAACATGCTTGGTCCTTTCATGGTACATCTGATTCTTGGTCAGATGTATGGCACTTTGGCTGTCACAGTCATTTCTTTCCATAGTAGTCCCAACTTGCCAAGCAAACCATGTGTGGCTTTGAGCATAGCCACATGTATGGCAATGAAAAGCATGACCTTTGGGAGAATAAAAGACCTTTTGACATTTTGGACATCAACTAAATGAAAGGCCATTGACCTTTGGAATTGTATAAAGCTAGTTTCGCTTACATTTCCTCACTTACCCAAAACACCCACATTCCAAAGAACACTTTTACCCAAAATCCCCTTACACTCAAATTCTCTACTCTTTGCACTGGACCTAAAGAATATACCTGAAGATTTGGCCCAGAGATTTCTCTTTCCCAACTTTAGCTATATTTTGAAAGCCTTGAATTTGTTGTGTCTTCAATTGCTAAAGAAGAAGCTTTTATAGCCATATCATATGGCTTCTAAGAAGAGCCACAAGGCCAAAATGCCTTTACACAATTCCAAAGGTCATTGACCTTTCATTTAGTTGATGTCCCAAAGGTCAAAATGCCTTTTATTCTACCAAAGGGCATTCTTTTCGTTTCCATGCACATGACTATGTTGAAAGCCAAACAACACTTCTTGGGAATGTTAGAATGCACTATTGGCACTTTAGTATCACATTGCTTGTAAAACTATCATGGTAAGAATAGGAAAGGGAATGGATACTGAGTTCTTGAAACCAATAGACCCATCAGTAGGTTCTACGACTAGAATATTATAGTGTTAAAAGCTGATCGGGATTTACACAAATTGGTTAGGCTAATTTCTTTTTCTTTTGGGAAAAGAAATGAGGCAACTATTATTTATGAATAAAAGTAGTTACAAAAATAGGAAAAGATTCCCCAAAGAATCAAGAACAAGGGTTACCAATAATAATACAAACAACAGAGGAAAAGGAAGACAAAGTCAATGATGTGACTAACTAAACTAAAGAACAGATCAAGCTTATCTAGTGAATTTGGTTTTTGAAACTCAATTCAAAGTTCCAACAAATTTTTGCAATAAATAACTTTAAGTTTCTCTGACTTGATAACATTGAATGTCTTGATAACTTCCGTATTGAAACAAAGTAAATTTTACATACCTATCATGCTTAAAGAAAATTCCACATCCATCACGCTTCTGCCCAGTTCTCTGAATATAAATGCTAGAATAGCCACTGCTTTCCATATTTCCTTTGTAAAAACTCTCATATTCATCAACTTCCTGAAAAGATTTGTTAAATCACAAGACATTAAGTTAAACTTACCATCACATAAAAAGAATACAATTAGCAAAAAGAAAATAAGAGGCTATGTATGAAGAAATATCTTCTATTAGAGGGGAAAAATGAGAGACCTGAAGGCAGAGAAAATCAGCCCCAAGATTCTTGAGAACAGATAAAACTGCCTTTGAACGAGCCTTCCATCTACAAGAAGCAATAATACAAATAATAACGTTAATTTGATATAGATGCCGTCAAACCTGATGCAACTTAACAATTACACTCTATAGATAGCACACTAGGTTTTTTTTTTATTTTTTTTATTTTCTTCTAACAAGATCAAAATTTTTTCTTTCAATTTTGAAAAAATAAACTCAAGCATATGACTTGATATGAAAAATAAAAACTTATTTTTCCCACGCATAATTTCAAAGGGCAAAACTTAAGATAGACGTACTTTGATTTTGTCTAAATTCAATTCTCAACTTTGCTTAATCCTAACTATCAAGTATTAGCTTATTGGAACTTGTTTGTATCAGTCAAAGACCAAGATTTTACAGCTTTAAAAAACCTACTACTAATATCCGAAAACATTAAAGTCTGCTGGTACTTTGAAGTCACCACAGTTTGCAATAGGATCATTTTTACGAATGATAACACTATTAAAAAAATTGATTCACGCATTTTGGTAAGTCAAATTTAATTTTCGTGTATAAATGAGCTGGTCATAACTATAATGTTGATCAAACAACCTAATTTTCTGCTGGCACAGGAATAATACAGGCACACTTTACCACCATTGTTTTTACTTCTCTATAAGAAAACAACTCATACACACTTAAATTTGCAAGGCTACGTAGGGGATCACGCCACAAAGAATGCTCGTAAAAAACCGGATACTATTTGCAAACACCCTCACAAGTCCATCAAATGAAACACAAAACCAAAATCAACTTGGTAATCCAACCAACAAAAGTGCCAAAAATAAACTAGTATAGCATCACATACTTGAGACAAGCAGATGGCGAATGAGGAAAATAAGAGCTCTTCACATACACCTACCAAAAAAAAAAAAAAAAACCAGTAAAGATCTAGAGTCGTACCAAATATGATCTGGCACAAAATTTATTTGAGAACTTGAACTTATAGAATAAATTAATAAAGAAAAAAAAACCTTCATTCATTTAGGGTTCGTTTAATATCATTTTTTATTTTTTTAAAACAAAAACACACAAATATTTTCTCTCGTTTTCCCATTACTCTTATGTCTATTTTTTTTTTCCTCTCAAAGAAACCCATTACTAGATGCAACTATATTTCACAAACTGATAGAAATGTGGCTAACATATAGCAAAGATTGGACCAAACACAATTAGCGTCCGTCCATTTCATGCTTTAAAATCACAAATAGTATACACCGCAAAGAAGCTATTAGTGACCAAAAACAGAGAAAAAATAATAAAAATTATTAATATACCTGAGCCAAAATGTTATAGGAGACAAGCCGAAACCTGGCACCTGAATTGGAAAAGCTTTGAAATGTCAAGGCTGCTTCTTCTTCATTTTCTTTTCTTTTTTTTTTTTCCCTCAACATATAATACAAAAAATAAAGTGAAAAATATAAATAAATAATATATATATGTATATATATATATATAGAAATACCTTGAGGTTGAGTTTCTTCTAAGGAAACGAATTTCGGGTGATGTGGGGTAGTTGGAGTTGCGCTCATTCTGCAGAAAATCGTTCTGCCAGAGAGAGAGAGGGAGAGAGAGAGAGAGAGAAGTCAAATGATGAGTTATGTATATATTATTTAAATAAAAGAGTTTAAGGATTTTCGTGGTAATAGTAGTAGAAGAAGAATAAACCTTGAGAAGGAGGGCATGGGAAGGCGGGGAAGCGCAGGCACAGGAAAAGGAAAAGCCTTTAGCTTTAACATAATCCTAACAGTAACTCCCAAGTCCACTTTGCACACCAGCTGCTTGATAGACGATTTCCAACCTCCCGCCGTCATTTGATTTTTTTTTTTATATCATTTTCATCCTCACACAATCATAACCAGCTACTCATAGTGCCCGCTTTATCGTGTATTAATATATTCAAATTTAAATTCAAGTATCAAAGATTTTTACACATATTTTAAAATTATGATCTTTTTATATTTTTATACTTGGATTTTTTACTATAGTAAAAGCTAAAAAGAAAAAAATCATAACTTTTTCATTTGATATTTAATTGAGATGATTTTTTTCATCATGATCTTAATGAAGAGATGAATAAATTAAGATCTATATTGTATTGTTTTAGGATTATTAACATTAATATTTTATTAGATTTGTTAATAAATCAAAAAACTTTTCTCACTACCTCTCTAAATATAAATTCCAATTTCAGTCCAGATTAAAACTTAAATGCTTGTCCAAACGTTAATTCAAAAAATAATTCAAATCACACAACTCAAATCAAATTACTAATTCGAATCCGTTTATCAAACAGACCCTTAGTATACTTTTTAGACTGAATTCTATTGTTTTATTATAAATAAGTTATAATTTTATGGAGTTAAATAGAATTTTTTTTCTCCCACTTTGTAAAGGACATTTTATGATTAATATTTAGTTTGATGTGCTTTAAATTTTGTGAGGTAAAATATGGTAGAATGAAAGAAATATCACCTTTTTAAAACTTTTTGAAGTAAATAAATATCATATTTTGAAAATATTTGTAGTAAATGTTAAATTTTGAAAGTATTTGTAGTAAGTTTGATATTTACTATAAATACCTTCAAAACTTAGCATTTACTATAATTAGTTTTAAAAAAATAATTTCCCACAATTTCTGTTTTAAAAACATCTCCGGTTGCAAATGATCTAATTGTATTTTTTTGTTAAAAATATTGCACATGTAATTAACAAGCAATTTAACAAACCAGTTTGAACTAAAAAATTGGTTCACAAACTATAGCATGCGAGAGCTATACACTATACTAATTTTTTTTTTTACACTATAACATACAAAATTTTACAATATTATTGATTCAACCGATTTGTCAAACAAAATGCTTCATAGGGTCTACTCCAAGGTCTTTCAAGGATCCAATAGATTATTGTCAAGTTTTTTGGCCCTTTGTTTCGTCGTTCCATATCGCAATTCTTTTTTTTTTTCACAAAAATAAAATTTTCTTTCACACCTTTTACTTTGCTGTTTTTTTTGTCCTTTGAAAATCGCTGCTCCATAGGCTTGGGGGTGTGACGCAAAGAAGTAGAGTGTTATATCTAACTTCCAAATATCCAACATTTAGACGGGACAAGAGACCACTTTCTAACATATTCTAGTTTTCGACGGTCTCACAGAGCCACACGGTAGAATATTCACTTAAAAAGAACAACAAGTTCTTACTTATCATTAATAGAGCCTGACAGCCAGTCGGTAAGAAGTGAGGCGAGCGTAGTAAGGTACACTTTTTAAGTGGCCGGGTCATAATTTACTCATTTAGTCCTAATGTTAGAACCACCAAGTTTAAATTATTATAATATAAAACTCTCACATATTATAATAAAAAATAAAAATTTGTTATTGTATAACATATAATACAATTTTTAAATTCCAACGTCAAGTTTCAATGTGATTGCCAAACAAACTCAAAACTATCTAGCAAGTGATAGATAATACAATAACTATATATGCGATCAATCAGTATTGAGAGTCAAATTAGTTTCCTTTTTATCGCATGACCATTTGATGAATAACCGTGTTAAATAGCTTATGATCCACCACTTAGGAATATAGTGCAAATAAATTTTATCTTCAGACATCTGCATTTTTTTGGTTGTTTACATGAACTCGATAGAAGCAGGAAGATTAAAATTATCATATGTTAAATACAATATTCTACAAATGACAACTTAAAGCGTCAGCAAGACAATTGAGGTCCCAGTGATGCTGCTACCGAGAACCAGAGACGTCGCTATTCAGAGGTGAAAATGTACCAGGTTTTTGTAATTCCAGTACCTGCTATCGAATTACTTAGAGTTTGTATGGTTTATAGGTTTGAGTAAAAAATTTGAATGAAGATTTAAATTTTTATAAGGAAAAATACTGTAGTAAAATGATTCGAACCGTGATTCGAACCAACAAACCAAACGGGCTCTTAGAACGGAGCCGTCAGAGCCTATGGAATTACTTTCAAAGGAGCTTAATTCCAGTACCAGCTATCGAATTACTTACAACAAAGCCGTCAAAGCCTGCAGAATTACTTTCAAAGGAGTTGCCAGTCATCTTCATGTAAACAATCCTCAGTGTTGTTGCCGGGAAGTGCATCGAATGAGTCACCAATACCACTGCCATCGCCCAACAGATCACCATGGCCAACCTGTTTTGGTAAATTTTTTGTCTGTGTCACGGTGAACAATGGGGCGCCATTTGATTTATCTGCCAACTTGGAAGCTCGGAGACAGAAGTCATCGAAATCGTCTGAAACAGTAGAATTAAAAAAAAAAGAGTAATTGTCAACCAAAAAGCTTTGCAAGTAAGGATTCACAAAACCATGGAATTTGACCGAGAGAGATTACAGACCTTTACCCCGGCAATAGAATCCAATAGCTAAAGATGGATCTATCGAGTCGAGGCCAATGTGTCGTATAACACTACAAAGAACAGCAACAGTGATGTTTAAAAGAGCAAGGTGAGGAAAAAAGCAAACAGAATAAAGAGGACATTTATTTATCGAAGTAGAAGTCTCAAAAAAAAACCTCACTTGGAGTGGTAAGATGAAGTATCAGCCTCCACACTGTTCCTACTGATACCAATTACCTGCAGCACGACCAGTATTCAAGCTCTGTCAAGTAAATATAGATTGACCAGGCTGGCCACCATTCATAAAATAAAGTCAGTGTTCCCGCACCTAAACCACCAAGCAAGGGAAATCAATTTAAATATTGATCTTGATTTGTTTTTTGCAGGTATATTTGACTCTTAAAATATCCAGAAAACTTGCGTCGAGAATATTTGAGTTCATTTTGTGGGTGTTCCAACAAAGTTGAGCCAAATGGCCTAAACTACCAAAAAAGTAGCACATGCTCTGGGTCAAGAACACATGCACATAGACGGATAATACATTAAAAAAATAAAAAATAAAATAAAATAAGCAGGTTGATACCGGCTGAACTTCATGCGGATCAAGGTAGAACGCCTTTTCATCTTGAACGCCCACAATATATGTTGATGCACCAGGTTTCCCACCCATTATGCCAATACTTTGAGGAAACGTAAATGTCTCCCGTAAAGATGGAATGTACCTGTTACAAATTTACAAAAAGCTGTCTATATAATCAAATATATAGTAACAATCTACCATGTCTAAATTTCACCATTTGTTTCAACAATAACATTGGTTTAAAACTATGCTTATGTCGGCTAAATTCAAAAGAAAAAATAACAAGCAGGACTACATGTAAAAGTTCAAGAATTTGTGTAGCTAACTAATGCAGACAAATTTGAAGACAAATAAACCACACATAGACACTTTACCGAATATTTCTCCAAAAAAAAAAATGTAAAAACAAATTCTTCAAATTCCACCAAAATAAATATGGTATAATGCAGAACATATAGATAAATTTCAAAGAGTAGAAAACCTGGGATTAATTGTATCAAGACCAAGAACTAACGGGACCAACAAAAGCATTGGTGTCCAATTCGCTTGGCCTCTGGAAAACTCAAAACAATGTCTAAAGGCATCTTCCACACATACGACCGGCGCTCCACCTCGTTCACCATCTTCGTCTCCAGAAACAATATAAACAGCCATGGGAAGTGGGTGACTCTCAAAGTCACCTTCCTCTCTCTTCAATCGAACTAGAGTTTCCCATGTGCGACACATAGCATATGGTCCCATCCATGATCCTGCAGTAAGGTTGTAAGCTTTTCCAGCTTGAAGGAGATTGTGGATAGAAAAAGCTGATTCTTCAAAATCGCCAAAAAGACTCAAAATGTCAAGGTACTCTTGGTCCAAAGGCTGCATATATACAAATACATGAAGATAAGTTACAACCTATGCATGCTAAAGAACGACAAAGGATATCAAAATTCAAAACGAAGATTTTATCAGGACAAGATGTCTTTAAAAGGAAAATAGCATATAAGAAATTGCAACTGTTGAATTTCCCTCAAAGTTATCATATTTAGAATTTATTCTATAGTTATTTATGTGAGGAAATTAAAGGATTAGAGAATCCAGATTTTTCCCTATTTGGATTTTCTGAGTTTAGGAGGATATTTTCCTTACTTATTTTTAGGGATATGTTAACTATATTTAGTTATAAACCTTTGTATATTAGGATGTAATATTCTACCACAAAAATAAGAAGAATTCTAACTATTCTTCCTCAAATTCTTCATGGCATCAAAGCCGGTTCTCCGAAAATAAAAAAATATTAATCTCCATTACCAGCCGTTCCCATGGTCAAGTACGGCATGGCAACCAGCTCCACCTTTGAAGCATCTTCTCACTCTGCTCAAACACCTGCTCTTCCAAACTCTAGAAATTCTGGAACTTTTGAAAATATCTCTCTTCTCATCACCAGCCACGGACTCAATGGGCAAAACTTTCTCCAGTGGTCTCAATCTGTCAAGATGTTCATTTGCGACAGAGGCAAAGAAGACTACTTAACAGGGGAGATTCCAATTCCGAAGAAGGATGATCTAGGTTACAAGAAATGGAAGGCCGAAAATCATCAGATTAAGTCATGGCTTATCAATTCAATGAATATTGATATTGGTGAGAATTTTCTTCTCTATGAGACTGCACAAGAAATTTGAGAAACAGTAAGAGAAACCTATTCCAGTTCTAAGAATACATCGGAACTCTTCGCAATTGAGACAATGCTTCATGATCTACGGCAGGGAGAGTCCACGATGACACAATACTTCAACACACTCACCCGTCACTGGCAACAACTAGACATGTTCGAAAGTCATGAATGGAAGTGTTCCGAAGACAATGCTTTGTATCGTAAAATAGTGGAGCAAAAGAGGATATTTAAATTCTTGCTGGGATTAAACAAAAATTTAGATGATGTTAGAGGCAGAGTGATGGGAACAAAGCCTCTTTCGAGCCTTCGAGAAGTTTTTTCTACAGTTCGTCGTGAGGAAAGTATGAAAAAGGTCATGATAGGTGGTCAACATTCATGTCCAACATTTGAAGGGTTTGCACTTGCTGCCCGTGGCTCACGTCCTCCAAACTAGCAAGATGCTCGTCAACAGAAAAAGGAAAGAGCATGGTGCGATCATTGTGCTAAACATGGTCACACCAAAAACACATGTTGGAAAATACATTGTAAACCAGATGATTGGAGATCATCAAAGTCAAATTCTGATAGGGACAGCCGTGCAAATTCAGCCAATGCAGTCGAGGAACAACCAGCCAATGCTGAGTCAAGTCCTTTCACCAAGTAACAACTTGAAGTGCTTCAAAAGTTTCTAAGCAACACACTTTCTCAGCACACTGCTCCTGCCCCATCTACCAGTATGCATGCACAAGCAGGCAACCCATGTTCTGCTTTTTTAGTGTGGGCTAAAAATTCAAAAAATTGGATCATTGACTCAGGGGCGTCAGACCATATGACAGGAGATATATCTCTTTTTCATGATTATCAAACATGTCATACCAATCTCACAGTGCGCATTGCTGATGGCTCACTGTCTAAGGTGGCCGGGACTGGTTTGGTTCAACTCTCAACCGGAATCACTTTAAAAACCGTGCTTCATGTCCCTAAACTTGATTGCAACTTAATATCCATCAGTAAATTGACCCAAAACAATCACTGCCTTACTAAATTTTTCCCAAATATGTGTGTTTTTCAGGACTTGGGTTCGAAGAAGAGGATTGGCAGTGCTGAAATGTGCTTGGGACTTTATCTCTTCAAGACACCTCAAGTTGGAATCAGTGCGAGCAGTGGTCCTCCTAAGAGTCAGTCATTTCATATTTTCAATCCTAAGTTTGTTTTCAATTCAAGTGTCAATAAAGATAGTGAAGTTATGTTATGGCACTATCGGTTGGGTCACCCAAATTTTATGTATCTTGAAAGGTTATTCCCTCATTCATCAATAAAAATTCAAAAGTTTTCAATTGTGAGATATGTCAACTTGCAAAACACACCCGTTCTATCTATCCAAGTGTGCCTTACTATCTATCAAAACCATTTGCATTAATTCACAGTGATATTTGGGGACCCTCTCGAATAAAAAATATTAATGGAGCACGGTGGTTTGTGACATTTGTAGATGATCATACACGACTCACTAGGGTGAAAGAAAAGTCAGAAGTTGATAGAATATTCCAAGCCTTCAATTCCATGGTCCAAACACAATTTAATACTAGCATTCAAATCTTGAAATCTGACAATGCTTATTCAGTTCTAGGTGAATACTTGTCTAAATAGGGAATTATCCAAGTAAGTTCATGTGTAAATACACCCCAACAAAATAGAGTGGCTGAGAGAAAAAATCGTCACCTATTGGAAGTAGCCCGATCCCTTATGTTTTCTATTGGAGTTCCAAAATATCTTTGGGGGGAAGCCATCCTTTCTTCTACATACCTCATAAATAGGTTGCCATCTCGTGTTCTAAAATTTGAAACACCACGTCAAGCCCCCATTAAAATATTCCCTCATGCTCGTGTTCTTTCCTCTAATATCCCTTTCAAAATTTTTGGGTGTTCTACATTTGTTCATCTGTACCCTCAAAACAGGAGTAAACTTGATCCAAGATCCATAAAATGTGTCTTCATCGGGTATTCCACGAATAAGAAAGGTTACAAGTGTTTTTGTCCCAGTACACGAAAGGTATTTGAAACAATGGATGTGACATTCTTTGAACAAAATCCTTATTTTTCCAAATCTAAAATTCAAGGGGAGAATCATAAAGAACTTCAGCTTTGGAGTTTGAATTGGGATTGGGATTCCTTACTAGAACAACCTGAAATCAGCCATAGCCCTGAAGTTGGCCCAAATAAACTGCCACAAGCTCCTGAGTCTAGCTCTGTGTCCAGCCCGAGTTTATCACCCATAACTCAGTTAGAAAAATTACCACTAAGTGCAGTTAGTGTGCCTAATTCTAATTCTCATCAGTCCATACCCAATATTCCTTCTTCGAGTCTGTCCAATTCTCAGTCAGAAACTAAAGAACTCAAGGTATACACCAGGAGGAAAAAGCAACCTCATGGGGAGATTGAGACACTAGCACATCTCACACCTGTCCAAGAACCTGAACCTGAACCTGACCCAATGACTGCAGAAACTAACATAGAAGGTGAGGATCATTCAGAACAAAAAGGGTCAGAAGAGATTCAAATCATAGATGATCTGGAACTACCTATTGCTGTGAGAAAAGGTACTCGAACCTGTACTCAATATCCGATCAGGAACTATATATCATATGCAGGTCTCTCTTAGTCCTATCGAAGTTTTACCTCAAGGCTGGATAATGTTCAAATTCCAGCAAGCATTCCAGAGGCGTTGAATCATCCAGGTTGGAGACAGGCCGTTCAAGAGGAAATTAAAGCATTAGAGAAGAATGGTACATGGACTATTACCGAACTCCCAGCAGGGAAGAAAGCGGTGAGCTGCAAATGGGTTTTTACCGTGAAACATAAGGCAGATGGGAGCGTTGAAAGACTTAAGGCTCGGTTAGTAGCAAGGGGTTTTACTCAATCCTATGGTGTTGATTACCAGGAGACCTTTGCTCCAGTTGCGAAGCTTAACGCTATTCGAATACTCCTCTCATTAGCGGCAAACTTGGACTGGCCACTTCCTCAGCTTGATATAAAGAATGCCTTTCTTAACGGACATCTTGAAGAGGAAGTCTACATGGAAATTCCTTCGAGACTACAAATGAGCAACGGGAACAAAAAGGTTTGTAAGCTATTGAAGTCTCTATATGGACTTAAACAGTCTCCACGAGCATGGTTTGCAGGTTCTCAAGGTCAGTAAAGGAACATGGATTTATTCAGTGTCAAGCTGATAATACACTCTTTGTGAAACGTTCTCCCGAGAATAAATCAGCCATTCTCATTGTGAACGTTGATGACATCATTCTAACAAGAGATTATGAGAAAGAACTGCTAAAGATTAAACTGTCCTTGGCAGAAGAATTTGCACTAAAGATCTTGTTCCTCTATGCTATTTTCTAGGCATAGAAGTGGTGCGATCAAAAAAGGGAATTTTTGTCTCTCAATGAAAGTATACTCTAGACTTACTCAAAGAGACTGGCATGTTGGGATGTAAACCTGCAAGCACCCCTATGAACTCTAAGAGGAAGTTAGGACGTGAAAAGGAGGGAATCCCAGTGGATA